>CAAKHG010016200.1:0-12944 GCA_901007715.1 Dactylopterus volitans | reverse complement strand
GGGAGGGGGGGGGGGGGGGGGGGGAGAGAGAGAGAGAGAGAGAGAGAGAGAGAGAGAGAGAGAGAGAGAGAGAGAGAGAGAGAGAGAGAGCAGCCCGACACTCGTCTCTGTGTTGAGAAGAAGCCAGAGAAGGTTGCTAAGTGACTCACAGGGAGAGTGTGTATGTGCGTCCCTACCTGGTGTGTACAGAAGTACGTCCACAGCTTGGGGTGCGGTGAGCTCCAGTGACGGGTTAATTTTGTGCTTCAGCGTCTCTGCCGTTGTTTTGGGAACCATCATCGGCACTAGGGGACACACAAGTCGCGGCAAGTGGTGGATGCACAAAACATGTACTGACAATGATGTAGAAGAGCTTTCAAAATGATCTCAGACCGAGCTTAAGTTAAGCCCCGTTTGCATGGCAACGTTCAGTTTCGTTTTCAGTCGAGGTTCATCGAGCTCCGGCAGGGACCGTGTCAAAATGTCCTCGAGCAAGATACTGAACCCCTAATTGCTCCTGGCGGGCAGCCGCCATCAGCGGATGGATGCGTCTGTGATGTACGCCGCTTTGGATGAAACGCGCCTCCCAAATGAAAAGTAGAATTGCAGTTCCACGTGCAGACGGCGGCAGTTCTTAAAAATGATCTGCGAATGCACAAGACCGCAGGGAACCCCCAAAACGCTGTTGTACACGAGCCAGACCAGTAGTTGGCGGTGTGATGAACCAAAGCACGCGCATACTTAGAGTACTACGGTGTAAACAGCAACAACGGCGAGCGCGCGGGTGTTTGCTCCCACAATGCGGTGACACTGTTGAACTATAAGGCAGGTAAACTCCAGGAAAATGTAGACCGGGAGTCATGCCAGTCAAAACATGCAGACGTTTCTGATGCTTATTCGGAGCAAGAGTGAAACAAATCATATTAGAAATATTACTATTCAAAATCACTTCTTAATATTACTTAATATTCAGTGCACATGACCATTTTCAACAAAGTTTTTCGTTTTTAAAACCTTTCCACTCCGCCGCATTCTTCCGTTTTCAAGCGCTGCAAACGGCGCTCTCGCGCAGGCCGGCGGCCATGGCGCGAGCTAAAGTTTCGCGTTTTCACCCGGCAACGTCGTCGCGTAAACGGGGCTTTACTTCCTGTGGCAGGAACAAAGAAACAAAGCCCTCCCATAACCATTAAAGCATTATGACTTTTGGTGGGGGAAGGTGAAGCAAACTGGACAAAACCAAACGACGGCCGCGCCATGGCCGTCTTTTGCTACCTTCCATTTTGATGCGGTC
Source organism: Dactylopterus volitans (assembly GCA_901007715.1). Classification (NCBI taxonomy): domain Eukaryota; kingdom Metazoa; phylum Chordata; class Actinopteri; order Syngnathiformes; family Dactylopteridae; genus Dactylopterus; species Dactylopterus volitans. Next base: position 11,674 of record CAAKHG010016200.1, on the reverse strand, counting down.
AAAGTGTGCCAGCTTCGAGGCGGCGTAGATGGCTTTACTGCTCTGGAGGCTGCCCACTACTGCGTCCATTAACAGGGCATTGGTCAGGGCCTGCTGCATGTACTGGGGGTCCTGCAGAGAAAAGTGAAGGGACATGAATGACTTGTAAAAAGTAGAAGGGGAAAAAGAAGCATCAAAACATGTAAAGCAAATGGAAATGAGGCCAGCGGCCTCTGCGGCAGGTAGCCCCCCACCGCCTTTCTTCCCCTTCAACTGCTCTCCCCTCTCAACCATCTCGCCAATAAGTGCAGAAGTTTTTGAAATTTCACAGTTACCCGAATGGGTTGAGGTCAAGTAAGCAGACACAAAGAGATGTGACGGTTACATCAACTTTTTTTTTTTTTTTAAGTGTGCGTTTATAATTATAAATCCACAAACGACCACTAAGTGACAGGTTAAATCCCTTCAAACCACAACTCGTTAGTATGTGCAAGTATGAGTAATAACGTGCGGAACCCTCAATGATCTACCCCCTCTTTTTTTTTCAATGCATTCATGCGTTTTCATAACTTGAGTGCTGCTTGAGATTGGGGCCGTTTCTCAAATCGCGGACTTGTGGGCTCTTGTACTTTTGAAATATCATCCGCCGTCCAGGTCCTCTTCCAATTCACAAGGCCGTGAGCGGCAAGTCTGGAAGAGTCCCTGCTCCGTCCACTTTTAGAAGTCCAATCGGATGCTGACTTGAGGAAGCCATGTATCCCAGAATTCATTAGGATCAACGCATGGACGATCAGCAACGAGCGGTGAATGACGTGTGGCGATGGCAGCGGTGACAACAATTTCGTTGTTTTTTTTCTCTTTTTTCTCTTTTTAAAATTTTGCTTCGATCTCTCTCTCACCAACTTCCACAACTCCACAAACTCCCAAATTTTTTTGCACCCCATTCCTCTTTAATATGCCCGCTCGCTCAAAAAAAAAAGGACTCATTTAAATGGAGTTGAAACTGTGGCAGACTTCCCAAGTCTGAACTTCAGACCTTAGTTTTGAGGAACGGCCAGAGCTTCACCTTATGCTGGTCGGCCATGTTGCGTCCGGCCCACATCTCCTTGACCATCAGGTTCCAGAGCTCCGTCTCCGTTTTCAGATTGGCCTCGAACGCCTCCTTCCTTCCCCTCACGCGAAGCTTCAGGCTGGGGATTCGCAGGAGCAGGAAGGGAGCCGAAGAAACCTTCACTTCCTGGAGACAGGACGAAGAATGCGGTTGCGGGATCAAACATACTCGGATTTAAAGCGCCGCCTCCATCCTCCTTTCATCTCATCTGTAAGTACTGAGTAACCCGCCCTTATCTACTCTGTCTTTCAGGTTGAATGCCACCACTTAGTGAGTTCCCCCTTCGTCCTTCCTTTCGTCTCACCTCTAGATCTCTGTACTGTGCCACCTCGACGTATCCGGGTCGTCCGTCGGTCAGCAGGAAAAGCCGCCTCTGGGTCATGGCGATCTTCCCCACGCCGCGGCTCGTCTTGACCGAGGAGGACAGCTTAAAGACGCACTCGCTGGGCTCAATGTGCTCCGACACAGACGGGGGCAAGCACACCTGGAGGAAAAAACAAACAAACAAACAAACAAAAATCACATTAGCACATGATGCTGGTCAGCAAAAGTTTGATTTTCACCCGCCCAGCCCCGACTTCAACGCGCGTCCTGGATGATCCGATCACAAACAGCTGCAGCTTCATCAGGTCACATCACTGGTGTGTAACAGGCAGATGTTTGACTTATTTGTAATGCAGCTTTTTGAAAAATATAAGTCAGCTGAATCAGAGAGAATCCGTTGGTCAGTCGCGTCCGCAGCCCGTCGGCGTGACCCAGGTCGCGCTCACACATACAAACACACACATACGCGCACACAGAGCTAAAAGAATGTGACCAGACCAGACCAGGACTGGCTGCCCACATGTGACCAGATCACCTCACACACATGTTATTATCAGATCTTAGAGCTGGAGTGGGAGGTACAACGACACAGCAACAGCATGTCAAGCAAAAAAAAACAACAAAAAAACAAAAAACTTTTCAACAAAGCAGATTTTCCATGCCAACGTTTATTGGCTTTGTTGTTCCTGGATATTAAAACGATAATTTTACAGGGGCAGGTTTGAAGCCTTGCACCAATTCTTTTTCTATGATGATAACAGTAGCAAATATTTTAAAATTTATGGTGTGATAGAACTGCATGGGCCCGAGCACTTAACACATTCTAATAAGATCAGTGATGCAGGATAAGCCTTTTTTTTAAGTGCAGGTAACTATTAAAATACGCAATAGTCAACTTTTCATGGCCTAATTATTTGTAATTGAAATTACTGTTAACAAGAGACAAAGACATCAGTCTCTCAAACGCTGTTTTACGGTGATCACTTACAGTTCTAAATAGAACTTGAGGCTCAATAGTGCTTATTAACCTTGCAGCCACTATATCTATACCCCTGTGGTTCTTTGTGATGTGATTTTTTTAAGAGAATAACAACACAGAGAGGTGTCCCCAATATTTTGGTCACCCCACTCATATGTATGAGGGTGTCAAAAGTTTCGGGACACCTCTATAGCCAGGTATAGTTCAGCAGCATCACAAATCACGATCCTGATAACAATCATCAATACACCAAAGCACCCCTCTCATTCAATAAAAAATGCAACAGAAAACACCCCTGAAAGAGGTGTTATATCACATTTTATGGTAAACCTCCAGTCGTCATTAGTAGGTGTGGTCATTAACATTTTTTTTTTTTAATAAACTTCCAGAAAACAGTGAAAATGCCTGGTATGATCATGTAAATCTCGTGGACGATCCCACCCCGCAGACGTCTGATTCCAATCAATTTGGGCTACGGGCTGTTTATGCGACACGTCGCAAACAAAACATCAGTGCAAACCTCCTGAGCCTCGGCCTCCGTCTCCTTCCAGATGGTATAGAAAACCCTGAACAACTCTGGACCGACCTGCTTCTGATGACCTGAAACACACACACACACACGCACACACACAGCACGACTTAACAACACAAACAGTCGGCTGACGGCTTATCAGGCAAAGTCTGGCAGCATGCCTCAGCAGTGAACAGTTGGGAGTAGGTGTCCGTACTGTAGAATAACAATGGTCTACATACAGTGTGGAGCACTCCCCCACACTCAGAAACCACGCCATGCAACAGCTGCCCTCTGAAAGCAACGGCTTTTCTTAGGATTTTATATTGCAGAATATAGATATCAATAGCGTATAGCTGTTTATCATCATAATCACAACTTATAATTAGCATTAGCTGGCAGCCAGCGCATGTCAACTGGACGGCGGCGGCTTAATAATAAAAACACCCACAGGCCCTGAAAATGAATAACTCTCATTCCTCAAGCAGGCGTGAGGAAATAATTAACCTGAGACATTAATGTTTGCCAGGACAAAATGTGTGTGTGTGTGCATGTGTGTGTGCGTGTGTGTTTTCTTCAAATGCTTTAGGGCAGCCCCGGTATTCAAACAATGCAGATTTTACTTCATTTCGTTCATAGCGTTTTCTGGACAATAAACAGTTGTTTGAATCTCAGACCGTTAGCTTTATACGATTTCCCTGGTAAAACATGTACAGAAGTTGTTTTTTAAACTGCTTACCAACAGTTAGAGCATCAAAAAGTCTCTGAATGGTTCCCTGGTCTTTCACGATCCCGGACTCCTGGACGCATTTCACAAACTCTTCCAGCTGCATGTATTTCTTCGGCAGCTGGAAGCGTTTCACGGCACCTTCCTCGTGCCCGTTGCCATGGCGAGCACGCTCCCGCTCCTGCTCCCGCTTGAGTAGACTGATGAGCCGCTTGAGTTCCGGACGTCTGTCGACCTGCGGTGTAGGTGTTTGAAGGAGAATCAATAAATGGTTATCGACAGATAAAAGGTGAAACCTACTGATTGCTGGTCCGGCTTGGCCAACAATAACTTACGAGTCACTGTTATAGGGGAGAGTTCTATGCACGGAGGGACAGATTATGACATTTCCGCAGCAGAATATAAAACAGGGCTGAGCTGCACTGACCTGTAAGCGCTCTGCTTCCGGCAGCGAGTCAACCAGCGCCTTAACCATCTGCGAGGGGAAGATGTCCGAGTCGGTCCTGTAAAGGGTCTGGAAGTCCTCCAGTGCGTCGAGACGCCTGTTGGACACAGTGTTTACCAAACCACGCAGGTAGTGATACCTGGACAGAGAGACGGGGGATGAGGGGTTAAAAAAGGTAAAGCGTTCATCCAGCTGTACCTCAGCTTTGCGTAACCTAATTCAGCTCAATTAAGGGGGTTTGGTTTTCAAGACTGGCCTGCTGCACTTGTCAGCGACCTTTAAAAACAACTCAGCCTCTCGGCGGTAAAGCATCTCAAAGACATCCATTCTTCTTGATCCATCTGTGTTGTTGTCTCAAGTTTCAGATTTAAAGTTTGGACACAAGCCAACATGCCCACACTGCATTTAAAGAAAGAAAGAAACAAACAAAAACACAAAAAAGAAACGCCTGGCGATTTTCCGTCATTATATTTGTTTGTCATGTTAAAATCATAGTGCAGAAAGTAAAGCCCGTTAAACTGAGTCTCAGCTAGATGCCATATTGCCAATAGACAAATCAGAATGAGTCCATTAATGTTCTTCAGTTCCTCTTCAAAAAAAAAATCAATCTTTCCTTTACAAAAAAAAAAAAAAAATGTTTTATTTGTTCTATTTTGTTCTCTTGTTCCTCTCCTTACCATACCTGGCCAGCAGCGCAGATTCATCAGGTGGCGTTGCGTTAATCGCCCTGCTCAGGGAGGCGACCATGTCAGCGTAGTAGTTCTGGACGTACTGATAGGCCAAAGGAGGCGGGAAGTCTGGGAGACGGAAAACCTTCACGGATTTCTGAGGAAGCTTCAACCCTGGAACGAGAAAACGGACTTTTTCCCGACTGACTGTCTTCAACTGATGATGGATTATTAGCAAGCGAGCCCCTCATTCCTGCTCGCACCAATATCAGGCGTCATCTTCCTGAGGGAGGCTGGTCGGTTGGAGTTGATGGTAACGCTGGTGTCACTGGCCGGCTGCTCCAGGTTCGGCATGCTGGCTCCGAGCCTCTTGCTCAGCCTGTTTTCGGCGCTGGTGTACTTGCTGTAGCCGTTCCTGGACAGTTCGGACATGGGAGGGCGTCTGGGCGACTCTGCCGTCGTGCGACTCCTGCGGGAGTGGCGATGGGGGTCAGGAAGGAGCGATCAGTCACGGCAGGGGTCACGCGGGCTAAATATGGTGCACGCTCATTTCAACACATACAGCACAAGGGACACTGCACAACCGGATGACTGATGCATGCCGAGAGCTGTCAGGACATAACCACGGCTAACGAGAAGTGGACGGCGACTCATGGTTGCTCGCTCGGCTTGACGGGCTGAGGGAGGATGAGTCATCACGTACCACGTTTATGATGTCTCCACTTTTCATTAGCGCCACCCACAAGGCCTGAGCGTCACTCTCTCAACAGCAAGGCGGAGCAAACACTAAAATCTTATATATAGCACATGTGGCTGCTTTTGGGTGAGCACCCATGGCGACCTAAGAAAAATACCCTCGTAAAAAAGGGGTAACTAACCATGTCGTAAAAGTATTGTCACCCTCAAAAGCGACAACCAACAGTTCGTTAGCTGAGCTTTTGCACAAATAATGCGAGAAACAGCGAGCCTGGCCCCGTCTAAAGGCAAAGAAAACTGGCAACTAGCTTGAAAATCCCACGAGCGCCAGAGTGAATATTTTCCATTTTCCTTCTTGTATTGGACCGAGAGAGAGAGAAAAAAAAAAAAAGTGATGAGAAGATGCATTTACTTTTAGGGAAGATTAAAAACCAACAAAGTGTGAGAGACCAGAACTCTCACCAAATGAGGAACCGCCAGCTGGTGCTACTTTACATTCAAAAGTCTACCCTTACATTCCTTAAACGCTGCTTGCCTATGTCCCTCAGTGATGACATCACACTGCGAGCATACCTGGGTACATGGTTACGAGTATTCTGCTCCATGCGGCTGAAGGCGTCCTGTTTCCTGTTGAGCCTGTCTCGCAGGAATGAGTGGAAGATATGAGTTTCTAACACCTGGGGATAACGACAAAGAGAAGCACGCAGCACAGCTCGTCAGGGTCTGTCTGTATGTACGTGTGTGAGTGTGTGTGTGCTCGCGTGAGTTGCGCGACTGTTCACGAGTGTACCTTCTTGTAAAAGGGCTGGTCTGCCGGCTCCCTGGTCCTCAAAAACTCCTCACTGTTGAAAACTCGGTGCTCGTGGTTCAGGAAGTCCTGGACGCCTCTGGCGGAGTGATGAACGAGGACGGTGAAAGCAGAACGAAGAAATTATTCTGGGTCTTGCTCAAGTCAAGTTCTGTCGGCGTCGCAGCTTAAATCGCGGAGCCCTACCTGAAGACGTTGACCACCAGCTCTAAGGAGATGTTTCGTATCTGCGTGTTAAGTCGCCTCTGCCAGTCTCTGCGTTGGCATCGCAGGACGTTGGCGTCGGTGCCGGCTCCCAGGTGACACAGTTCCAAGTCATAGTGGAGCTGGAGGCACTCAGCTCTAAAACACACACACACAGAAATGTATGCAGTCCAGTATGGCAGTAATTGCTTATATTTACTTACATAATTAAAAAAAAATGCTGCTTTTTATATGACACAATTTTGAAATCACCAGGATTTACAGCTGGAAGTCTCTTCTATTGTGCGTCGTACGTGTGTGTTACCTGGACATAAAACACTCAGCTGCAGCCAGAGGAAAAGCTGGGAGGTCAATGATGTCAGACGACGATGAGTGAATGACGCCATCGTCAACATTCACCAGGACTAGGTCCTCTGTCTCCTGTATGCACACACACACGCACATATGATTCATTACAACACAGGCTAACAGAGCAAGGCTCAGTCCACCGAACAGACTGCTATTGTTGAACACGCACAATAAAACATTCCTACACCAAGCTTCAGATGACCACAGTGGGGCATAAGCAGTTATTGTATTGATATAAGAACAAAACCAAAAAAAAAACAACCCACAGCTGGAGTAAATTTACTTATATGAGCCGCAGCTAAAATTAGCCACATTTATGTGGCTAATGTAACACCATCATTTCCATCCGAAACAAACACGTGGCTCCGCGCTCTTTCCTCACGTAGAAGTACAATCCGAATATTCAAGGAAGATGAACTTCCATCAAACAGTGGTCACATTATTCTGGACACACAGCGCGAGTGGACGCAAGCGAGGCAGCAGAGGATGCAATGCTCGATGGCGATAAGACGCAACGTTTCCTGCCGTGAAAGGGCGCACTCACTGCGGCGACCTCCTCAAAGTGACTGATGTGACAGCCCATCAAGAAGGCGGTCGGAGCCATTAGGAAGTCCAGCATTCCTCTGGCCAGCACAGGAACGTAGGGCTGCTGCCAGGACAGCGGCTGAACCAGACAGATACAGGGAAAGGGTTTGGTTTCATTTCTACTAAGTCAAATAAATAAATAAATAAATAAATAAAACTGCCATCATTTCTAAAGGAAAATACGATTCTCTTGCACTGACCTGCAGATAGAGCAGCAGACTCTCTGCAACCAGAGTGAGTCTGGCCCAGTCAGCGGAGAAGAAGACCAGCCTCTGTTCTTGGAGAAGGCAGGACAACAGCTAAAGAGAGAAAGGGGAGGGGGTGAAAGGGTTAATCGGCGCGCATGTTTGCCCCCTTGAGGAATGTAAGCTTGACGCCGTCGCCGCATTAACCTGGAGCAGCGTTGCGCGCGTGAAGCAGAGGAACGGCAGATGCAGGTCGATGTCGATGATGGGGCTGTCTCGATCCTCCTTGGATGGGAGAACCACCTGCAGAGGCCGGAGGCTGAAGGACTGACGCGCAGAGAGAGACATATATGCATGTTTATTACCGGAACTAGAAAAGAGAGGTCACATGCAAGGGTTTGAAATGCAACACGAAAGGAAACATGTGGCTCAGCGAAAACTCGTTACAGCGAGAGGGAGATGGTAAATAGGGGTGGTTTGACAGAGGGAGATCGGTTCCTGACCACGTGTAGCTGGCCGGGAGGTGGTAAGGGGACGAGCGACAGCTTGGCCGAAAACTCCTTCAACGTCTCCTCGAAGTCGGCTTGTCGCGAAGGCCGCAACTGGACCAGGAGGCTGCAGGCGGGCGGCAGAGGGGAAGATGTGAGCGGGGCGCTCCGGTCTGTCGTCGCGGACGAAAGGTGCGCGTGCTTCGTCGAGATCATTACCATGACAGGCAGTCCCTCAAGGCGTTGTAGTAGGGGAACTTGGAGATGACACACACGGCGAAGGGCGTATACAGGCGGGACTTGGACGCATTCCACCTGTGGCCGTTCTGGACAGAGCCTTCCTGACAGGACTGGACAGCCAATGAGAGACAAATTGTCTGAGTTCACAGAGTTAAAAGGCAAAGTTCGCTGCTTTTTTTTTGTTTTTTAATTTGTGTGTCCGAGTGTTGCCGGTGAATGCGGTGAGCAAAGCGACGCGCTCCTCAGTGCGTGCTGCGCTGGCTGAGAGTTCTGCTGAAATAAACCAAGGTGCAATGTCTGCGAGCTTCTGACACCAGAGCCCCAAAGTTTGCCCAGCTCACGGAGGCGTGAAATAGCCTGTGGTTCTTCTTTAACACCAGCGATGTCACTGGTGTTGGAAGAGCAACACACTCGTTTCTGAGCACGCACAGACGAATTTGATGCGTAAATTGACACTTCCCATCAACAATGAGTTCCATGCTTTTCCACAGTTTTAGTGAGTAGTTGTTGTGTTTTAAATAAAAACACCAAAAAAAAACATTCATTAACGGTCATATTTACATATATTGCGCATGCATATATGCGTGTTTGTACCTGTACAGATCTGTAGTACTGTGCAACAACTCCATGGGTGTGATTCCCAAACAGGTCAGTAAATACCAGGAAGTGATAATTGTCCTCTCTCTGCTCATTGGCCAGCTGAAGACCACCTGACAAAGACACATCAAAGGGTCTCAGGATGCGCCGTTGCGCGCGGCTCGTTACGTGGGAGTCCTTTTAATCACCGGTTTCTAATTTGTGAACAGTAATTACGTCAGCGTTCAGGTCGCAATTAAACGTGGCACGCGCGGCACCGCCGTCGCAGAATGTACAGAAATATCTCAAGAGTGCCTGAAAACAAAAATACGAGTCCATTATTTTATGCAATTACAGCAAAATGAATCAAATCACGCAAAGGTATTGTGTTTTACAGCCACGTGAAGGAGCACCGGTTATAAGTATGATAAAACGATGCTTCATTTCAGGGTGATAATAGACAGGACTAGGAAAAATAAAATAAATAAATAAAAAAAGCCTGTATAAGCGAAGATCCAACAAACTGCTTATTTATCTTACCAATGTACTGCATAAGTAAACTGAATGCCCAGATAGTTATTTATTGTTTTGCCAAAGAGGAATCACATTACCGGGGAAACAGAGCTGTGGCAAAGCGATGAGGTCCAGATCCTTTGGAACACTGATGTCCTCGGTGCGACTGGCTGATTCGCCGTTGGGTAATGCCTCTGCTGCACGATCTCTCCTCTTCTGCAAGCAATTTAAAAAAAATAAAAATAAAAATAAAGAAGCCCAAAACAACCTATTTTGTATTTTTTTCTGAATCTTGCAAAATCAAGTGCAGAATGCAGAACACTCCATCCATATATTGTTCTGTATTGAGGCGTTAAAGCGTTGCGTCAGAGTCTGAACGGCTGATGTACACTTCCTTGTGCGATTGGCAGACCGACCGCCAAAAAAAAAAAAAAGGAAGAAAAATGTTCTTGAAGAAATTCCAGCGTCCCACACTTTGGTTAAATTTGCACTACATGTATAGTGTAAACAGACAAAATTGTTATACCTTCTTAATGAAGCTTCTCCGTCTCTGCACGCAGCTGAACGCCGGACCAATCACGTGACTGGAGTTGGTCTCCTTGGAAACAAAAGGCGGGATATGGACCTGCAGCACCTCCGCCTCCAGCAGGGGGAGATCGGCTGACTTATTTTGCTGGTGAAACTGCAAAAAGGAGGGGGGGAATTTGCCTGTGTGAACTCTTTAGCTGTTCGCGTGCACAACGTCTGTCCTGGTCTGTGCGCGCGTGCTCGGGTACCTGGTATACGTCCCGGAGCTTATCGCTGGCGGCTCCAACCACCACGCAGGCCTCCAGCAGTCCAGGCGGGGGCTCGGCCATCCCGTCCGGAACGCGCGCGCGCCTGCGAGAAACATGGGACGCGCGTGAGGGTGAGGCGGCATCGTTACGACCCAGCAGTTCAACACAGACTCGGAGGCGTTTCCCGGGCTGGACGCTGATCCGGTCTGAGCTTGAATACGTGGATAAGGTTGACAAATCAAGCGTTTTTTTTTTTTTCTCCAGTTGCGTCATTTTCCAAAATACGGCAACGGGCACTCATCACTTCACGTAACACAGACACGCAAAGACCAAGACCACTCTTGCCACAACTTCCTCCAGATGTTTGAAACACACACACACACACACACACTTCCATATGAACACTGAGGTGCACACACACGCGGTTTGATCACTAATGCGGCAAACCCCTGTGCCAGTCAGGCAGATCCATAACCAAATATGTAATATGCATTATTTGCAGCTAGAGGAAAAAGTTACTGTTAACACACTCATTTCCTCAGCCTCACTCGCCTCTTATGTCGTTCATCTCCGGCCGCTAAATCTACAATCCATGCTCCCCTTCAACCCCAGTTTACTTCCACTTACCTTCTAACCTTTAAGTAAATCCTTGTACAGTGTGAGCAAGAGTTAAAACTTGGCTAATACATCTGATTGTGATGAGAGTCCTTTTTTTTTAAAATTATTATTCCTTCCGCTTCGCCTTCCTCTTTCTCCCTTTTCTGTCTTCACCCTGGGCGCGCTCGTTCCCTCTCCCCCGTCCTCAGGTCACAGAGGCCTCTGACTAACTTTCCAGCCATCCCATGGAGCGATTTGTTCCCCAACCCCCCCCCGGTCGTACAGATGTGTGCTGCCTCACGCAAACTGAAAACACGCTGCAAAAACAAGTCGCAGATGCTGAGTTTGAGAATGAAACCGAAAGACGACAAAACCCCCCCCCCCAAAAAAAATACGTCAGGATGATCGTCTTTCGGCGAAATTACTCAAAGAGCGGAGAGGCCGCGCGCAGCGTGCCCAGACTCAACCGTGTTACAGTCAGAGGTGTGTGTGTGTGTGTCTGTGACTGTGTGAGAGACAGAGAGAGACACTGGGCAGCCGTCAAGCTGCGAGAGGCTCTTCAGGAGCTTTTAACGAGCAAAAGTGTGGCGTCATATCTTTCAAGGAGGAAGATTCTTTTGATGGAGCAGACCGCACCCCCTCCCCCCCGTCAGTCTGATATTTTACAGAACTGAGATCAGGCACGCAGGGAAAAACGGCCCCCCCGAAGCTGGTCCCGCGATTCATTCAGATAAGAACAAAACGTGCTTTTTAGGGAATTTCGAATGGTGGAATCTGCACTGTTTGTCAAGGCCTGACACCTAAATGTGTCTGCAGATGTCTGTCATTCACTGAGAAAATACACACACACACACACACACACACACACACACACACACACACAAAAAAACTCTTGAAAGCCCCTGGTAGTCATG
>CAAKHG010016197.1:8554-22613 GCA_901007715.1 Dactylopterus volitans | reverse complement strand
TTATTAAAGACGGAATGCATCACTTAACAAAATCAAATTAAGGTTGGATGGGATGCACAAGACTCTTATTCTTCCTTCTCTCTCTCTCTTTCTCTCTCTCTCTCTTACACGCACAGACACACACACACACACACACAGTCATCTTCCAGCCTTAACGTTGCAGCAGCGGAGCCGCTATTACTGTAGGTTCAAATTTTTGCAGTTTTCTCTTCTAAAAATGGCCCTGCTAGTTAAGAGCCAGTCAAACAACAGCTGCATGAATGTCCAGTGTGCCAGCTGATGTTATCATTTAATGAGTAATGCAATATATGAACTGGTAGATTGATTTTTACGTCATGCACATAGCACAATGAAATGACTGCACATACCAAACAGTAGATGCTCCTTTTGCCTCTGCCGAGGAGGTTACATTTGCACCTGTGTTTATCCCGCTCTCAGTAAGATTACACAAAACCATCAGGCCGATTTCCATGGAATGTAATGAGGAGCATGAGCTGAGGAAGAACTCGGGGTGTTTCCAGGAACTTTTATTTTTCATTTTCTGCAATGTCCGTCATAGACATTTATTTAAAAAGTCAGAAATTTATGATGTCTCAGTTTCAAACTGAGTGGGCTTGTGGCCTTTTGAAGGCATCTGGGTCACTGCCCTTCTATTTTCTAGAGTTTTAAGTACATTGTCAGCTGAAAACATGCACAAACTTCCATCTAGGCAACCAATGCAATATTCCCTCATATCTTGGCCTAACAATCTCGGAGTCACCTTGGACAACGAGCAGGGCTCCCCACATGATGTATGAATAGCGAACAAAGCAAAAGTAAGCACCTGGCCACTACATAGAACCCAGCAATTTACTCGAGCCAACAGTAAATATCTAAACTACCTGCAGCGAAATACTGATGTGGATGTATTTTTTTTTGTTCACATCATTGATAATTGTGAGTGATGGCAGCTGCTTTAAAAGAATGATTTTTAAAAAGATCACTGTGTCTCGTTCTGGATCTTTCCCAAAATGTAGTTATTCATATCGAACCTAAAACAAAACTCATGCATATATGTTCATAGTTTTTCGAGTAATCCTGCTAAAAGGCACACAGACAAACAAACGCGGCTGAAAACATAACCTTGCTGGTGGAGATAATAAATTGATACAAGCAGTTGTCATTTTCAACTTTACACTTTGTCAATGCACTCTGTTCAATAAGAACCTTGTACATATTTTTTTTTACAAATTTAACATCACCACTGGAATCGTCATGCTGCAGAAAGGTTCAGCAAATTGATTTCACTTTAGAGCCATAATAGTTCATGCCTAACAACCCTACCATTTATAATATGTCAGCAACTTCAAACATTAATTGCGGCCATTGTAAATTAATTTTGTTACTACATCAAAATGCTCGGAGGGCAGTCTCATTGGCTGATTAATTATCCGTTGCTTGAGTAAATCACATGGAAATTGCACACAATTGTGACTACAGATCAAATGAACATCCTCAGAGGCGCCCCGGAAAAACTCCCTCCTGCTCAGTCTCTACAAATACATCGCAAACATACCAGGCTATTCACATTATTTTTAAATATCTTATTTTTGACATTGGCATACTGCAGCTTAGACTACTCACAAACCAGAGGTCTAATGAGCTGTTTATCAGAAATTAGATATGAGTGCAATTTGAGTGTTATGTCTTCCAGAATTTCAAATCTACATGCAGCAAGTTTCTGGGTTTTCCGCATCAGTTTTATCACATAAAAAGGGAGAGAAGCGGTTTTGTGTTCCCGCAGCTCAGTTTCTCTCTGAAGCAGACAGCATTTTTCATTCCATGTTGTAAACTGAATGTTATCCATAGGCAACAGATACTTTATGGTTATTACTGATGTATGTTTGTAAGATAGGTTTGATGTCACAATAGTGTATCCCTTGAGCAACCACAAAAGCCTTCAATGATGAAGGGTTTATTTCTAAAACTAGAGGAAAGGCTTTCTGCAGATTAATTCCTGTGTATGGTTCCTATTGTGGAAGAAACAAATTGAGCTTTATGGAATTAGTGTGCTTGCTGCATAAATCTCAAATCTATTCCTGAAACATAAAATTGTGTTTAACGTGATTGGATGCCTCTGTGTTGCCTTCGAGTGGAAAAGGAAGCAAGCCTTCCCGTCAGGATTAGAGCGCCAAGTACAGTCGTGATGGCTTGGTGTTTCTTCTTTGACCCAGGTGTGTTGTCTAAATACAATATGGATGTGCAGGGATGCCTGTGTACTCCAGTGCTGGGAGACTATTTGCTGAAGGTCATTTGGGATCATAGTGTGCCATTAATAATTCCTGAAAGCATCCAACATCTCCATCTGTTCTGCTGCATCCGTCGCTCCACTTCAAAGACAAAGGCAGCATGTGCAGGTTAGCATTAAACCTGCCTGCAGGCTAAGATGTTAGAGGTGGGATTCTTTGTTGGGAGAACATATCTGGCCATCAGGTCATGCTTCTTATATATTAGCGAATTAATGCTTGTGTGTTTTCACCCACAGCTTGAAATTGTGAACACAAAGGTGCACAAGACCTCTCGGATGCACAGGCGGTGTTTGTTGTTCACTATGCGGGGCTTTCGGCTTTAATGGGCTGAATTTAGCAGACATGTGTCACACGGTAATTCCCCACGTACCCTTGCAGTTGCACCAGCCTCTCTACAGGGATGCAATTACTACCCTCGGAGTCTGGCCGGTCAGCTTGACAAGGTGTTGCTGGAGAAATTATCAAAGCTGATTTTAAACAAAGCAGCACACTCTGTACATTGTGTGTGCTTGCAGCTGAACAAATAACACATATTCAACTGTGCGCTTGGCATTCCGTGCAGTAAAGTCTCAATGACAGGCCCACTTCAGATACGCAGGAGTCCTGCGGGGAGTAAATGGATGTTTGGCAGTGGCATGTGCTGCCCGGGCCTGGTGGGCGCAGTGGGCGAGGAGGCAAGTGCCTGGCTGAGTGAAAGATGGCAGTGTGCAAGGAGAGTGTGTGCACACAGCTGAGGCTGTGACAGAAAACAGTGAGAGCTCTGCTCCTGCTGCTCCATCTTCCACCACTAATGATAGATTTCCACTTTAATTTGTTAATACGAGTCCGGCACTCGCGCTAAAGACGCCGCTCCTGCATCTTGCGCTCGAGCGAACCCCAGTGAATAAGGATGTGTTTGGTTTATTTGGAGAGGGGAAATGGAATTCTTGGCACGCGTGGAACAATTTTGTAATTCACTGTAACATAGTTTGACTTATCATTTGATGAAGCCTACAGTTATGACTGCTTCACCCCCTTCATGTGGTCTGCTGATAAAGCACCTGTGCTCGTGAGTAACTCCACCATCTTTCAGCCCTGGGCTCTTGTACTGTACTGCAGGGCTGACCAGTGAGTCTCCTCAAATCACCGTCAGCTCCAAACTGCTTAGCCTGGCCAATTTGAATTTCACATCTCTGCTGACTCATAACCCTGTCAGGACCTTTCTTCTTTATCGTGTCTGTGCCTCCGGTGGACTCTCCTCACAAGCAATAGAAATTAATTATTCAGATTAGAAACCGAGCCACAATTACTGTGATTTTTGTCAAAGGCAATGTTGTGGCCTTGTGTTTAAATCTGATAGGGAGCCTGCTACACAACCTGGATTGTCTTTAAAAGCAATTACTTGTGTGGTATTTATTAATTTGTGACATTTCAGTCGACGAGCCCGGCTGTGTGAGAAGGGAGCAGGAAATGATACTGGCTGATGACACACTCAGGTAATAGCAAACGTGCCACTGTACCAACCGCTGTCCAGCTCAGATCAACATGATAAAGAGCGCCCGATTGAGCTCCATACATCCACAGGAAGCTGAACGTTGGGGTTCAAGGTTATCTGCACAAATCAGACTCCTGTTTCCATTCATCCCTCTTCACCCACCAGCCAGCCTTTCCTGGGCAAACCAGCAAATTAGCAATTCTGATGTCTGCAAGCAGGTCTGGCAAGGGAATGCCTGTGAATCCTAATGCCATGATTAAACTTTCATATCCGTCCGGGGGAAGTGCTGCATATACAAAATAAGCTATCTCTTTTTATTTTTCAGCACTTTCGGCTAGGCTGTTGAGATGGGCAAACATAAACCTTTCAATAGGGTTAAATGGAGCAGGCCATTGGGGTGGCTGGTGGGGTGGAGGGTTAGTCAAGTCGCTCTTCATTGAATATACATGGTATTGCTAAACTGAACTGAACATAACAAGCTAAATTTCATTTATGTGTAGTAGTTACTGGCATGGCAACCGTTCATATACTATTTGGTGTGGATTAACATGTTAAATGGTAATGTTGAGGGGAACTGAATACCCAGGTAGTGTTATGTTCCTGTAGCAGGGCATGCCGAGAGGTTGGGAACGAACGTGAGGGACAGAGAGCCCCGGTCCAAACAGTGAGCCGGGCCTGGATGTGGCCATTATGTAAGATGGTCTTATCAGGCTCTACCGCCTGCTGAGCAGCAGCCGAGCTCCCCTCTGCTCCCCCATCATGGTGCTCCCAAAACATGGGCCTTCATTAGCAGGGCTAAATATCCTCGTTCTCTGCAATCTCTATCATTTCTTGCCTTGAGGCAATCCGATAATTACCTGTTCTCATTTCCCCTCCTTCTGGCCAGCAGGGAAGTGTTCTGACTTGCATTAGTTTGCATGAAATATTATCAGAATATTGCACATTTCTCCATACTGCAGCCTCTGACACTGGAAATATGGAGTCACAGGAGCTGTGATTGACAGGTGTCTGTCTTTCATGTTCCCCTGAGAATAGTTCTTTTGTTCTGGAGTTACAGCAGAAATTTTGATGGAAGGAGGAATGAGTGTGTAATGTGTAGGCTTTGTTGCTTTGTTTAACCTCCGTCTGCCATTATTTCTGAGCGGTGTGGTTATGCTTTGCGTCGCTCTTTGTTACCCACAGTGAGGGTGTAAAAGAACTTGCCGATTTTCTGAATTTAGAGTACTGCAAATACTGAGTGTCCCTCTCTATGAATTTGCAGCATTTTAGAGAAGACAGATGAGTACATACATGGCATGTAATGGCTGGGAGGGGAACGCTTGAATGCTTTAGGATCAGTTTTAAGATTTAAAGGGCAGCGTTTCCAGCTGCACGCAGTCTGTCTCAAATTATTAATTTTTATCAGTAATAACGTCCTGTGGAACAGGGGAACAGGGAAAATGCAAGAAAAAATCACTCAGCCTCTCTGCGGTCTGTGCAACTATGATGATAGTGCTAGCAAGCACTAAACAGCATGTGATCCTGACATGTCGCTGGACAAAGTCATTTCTCCTGTTTGAATGTTGCCAACAGAAGCGCCAATATCACACTTTCCAATATTTCCGTTTTTAGAAGGTAATGTCGCGAATGACATTTCCCAACATTTGTGTGTTTTATCACAACGTAGCGTGAACATGACAGTGACGAGATTTATTGTATCCAATTAATCCAATGTATTTAAATTTTACAAGCAGACATGTGTTAAGCAGGGCCTGCGTCTGATATGGAGATGTTGATGCGTGTTCTTAAGCCCATTCAGTGTCTCCCCTGCGCCTGGCTGTGGCAAGCAGTGATGATTTTGGACTTTGTCACTTTAATCTCTAATGAAGGCTTGTTCGTGGCTCGGCTCAGCCCTCTGATAGCAGAGCAGTCATAAACAGGCCTGTCAGGGGGATTGCACTGCTAACAGCCCAAATAGCAAAGAAAACCCCAGGGACCGAGCCATGCAAGCATTATGGTCTAATTCAGATGAAGGCAAACTTTCACATGAGAAATTTTGACTAGTCAATCTTGCTTACCATGCGGCTTAATTGCAGCGTACCTTTCGGACTCACCTTTTTAACCGTGTCCCTTTCCCAAGCTGTCAGTCAGTCATCATATGTACCTCAGAGAAGTCTGAACAGACACTAAAATAACACCGGGCTAATTCCAGCAGCAACACACTCAGCTTTTTTTTTTTAAATTGCACCACAAATTGACCATAAAATTTGTTTTTCTCAATTCTGTCACGCCATGTTATAGCATGTGCTTCTTTTAGTTTTACAACATTACCATCCAAATGAAGACAATTTCATGTTTAGCATTTAGAGCGAGATGTAAATGTGTGCTCAAATGATTCTGTGAAACTGATTACTGGTTGCTCTGTGTTCTGACACATCCAGCATGTGCGACAGCTGGTTAGTAATTAGAATAATCTTCTCCCTGGTAGTGATTTAGCTTTCATGACGGCAGCTTACCTCAAATTGAAAATAAATTTATAGATAAATGCCTTTGCTGTTCCAGCAAATTAGCCCGCTGTAACTCAAAGGAACCAAGTTGTTTATTTTGGTAGTAATAGAGTAATCAGAGAAAACAAACAAAGCGCCTTATAAGTACTGTCAGATTAATAATGATGCTACCCAGCAGTGATGATACAAATGATTATTTTCCAGCACACTCTACCCCACCTCATCATAGTAATTATAGATACTATATCATTATCATATCAAGTATTCACTGCAGATTATGAAGATAATTGAAGCTTGCTTCGGGATTGCCAAATGCTGCCGATAAACTCGGATTTAATGTGCACATGCATTTTGCATCTTGAGCAGACCAGCACTGAATAGGTCTGGTTCGTTCACTCTGTGTTTTTTTCTTAAGTGAACACTGATACTGTACATGTGCGCGTACACACAAGGATACACGCATGCACAAACTTCAGTTGACAGTGCTAAGATGAGGCTATACATGTGATACATTGTTTTTCTCCCAGCTTCTGTTCTGGTGTATCTGGGCAAATCCCATGGTGATGAGGCATAGAATCTGTCATGGAGAAGGCATAAGCCTTTCATATGCATAGTAGAGATAAGAGGCAGCCATTTTATCAGGCGAGCTGTCGCCTGTGTGTTGTGTGTCCCTGGGAGCGCCTCCAGAAACATGTCCGTTAAAATGACACGGCCCGTGCTCGCCAAGCGGACGCCCGGTTTGTTCTGAGCTAACCTGACAATTATGCCAATTACACCAGGCTGCAATGTTGACAAATACACCAGGAGAATTGCTGCCGTTGATTGGTAGCTGTGTTCCGAACTCCCCTGCTGTGACCTCTTCTGTAATTTAACTAGCATGGAGGAGAATTGCAACGGGTTTTCTGGAAAATTCCCCAAGCCTTGTATTCTTTTGTAAGGGGGGTGGTGTTCGTGCCAACTCAACAGGCAGGAAAATAGATCCAGTGTATCAAGAGGACAGCGAAAGAGAGAAATCATTCTTCCTGCTAGTCACCACTCTATGTGGTTTGTTTTGATTCATAAAGAGTGTTGTGTTTCCTGCTAGGCCAGGCCAACATGCAGAAAGTTGTTGTGGTGGATCATGTTGCCTCTGGGGATTAGATCCCAAATACTGATCCAGCACCATTAGCGGGTACTTATGTAACCCTAAAGAGTACTTTAGCCTGTATAAGAGTATGTCGCCACCTGTGAAGTGAGTAAGACACTGACAATGTGGAAGAGTATCAACTATGAAGCTATTGACTTGCCACAGCTGAAGTCAGCAGGTTTGTTTGTTTTTATTTGTTTGTTTGTTTGTTTTCCGCAAGATCCGCATTGTCAAGACCCACTTGCAAAAATTCAGTTTTGATAAGGGTGCATCTTTTGAGACAAAGCATGATGATACCTTCTTGCAAATTAACAGTACAGTGTGTGATCCTTAAATTTCTTTCTTAACACAACAGTGCCCTCAGTAATTGACATAGAATTGTCATTTTGTAGGCTATAGGGCCAAATCGAGTGACTGTTTGAAACTACTGACATTCCATTTTTAGACAAAATATGTTGACATATTGGTTTCTTAAGCCTATCTGTTTCTTGCTAAATGCCAGGATTTATGCTTTGAATGCTGTGGCAGTTGAAGTGATGATACAACACCTTGCAGGGAGATTTAAAGGCAATAACAACCACAGATTACAGCTGAAGACTGAGGTCAGGAGCTATTCTATAACAGTTCACTTGAGCTCCAGTCTGGTCATGTAAGCACGGGGCTGAGAGCAGCTGGAGCTGAGCCACGGCTGTGGTTTGTATCCTGAGTTAGCTCAGCTCTGAAGTCAGACCTTGTCAATGGGAAGTGGCATTGCCCACTGAGAGCATTATATACCTTTGCAAGAGCAGAGTAATACACAAAGGCAGGCAGGCAGGCAGGCAGGCAGGCAGGCAGGCAGGCAGCTGCCTCCACTGGCCCGGTCAAAGTGAACAGAGCTCCGACTCTGCATGTCCTCCTCACTGCTCTTACATAATGCACTGCAAAGCTGGCGTTAGCAAACATTAGAGTTCAGCTGGTTATTGGGACAGTGGAAACGTAGTCATTCACTGGAGCACTGTTGGGGGAGGGGGGGAATTTGATTGTTCACTCTACTATTTGTTGCGTTTTGAAGGGCTCTTTTTTTTTTTTTTTAATATTCCATACTACCATGCGGTATGCCAAGCCTAGAACAGGAGACTAAGTATGACTGGTCCTATTCTGTGTCGCCATCTACAACTTCTCTATCTTCTGAGGGATCTTACAGCATACAGTGTTCCTGTTACCTTATCATGGTAGTGTAATTTAACCAGCGGTGCTTGTTAGAGGTGGTCATGTTCTTATGGGATTTACTGGAGAATCCATTAGTGTACATCTAAATTACAAGATCCAAACCACGAGCACCAGCCTGCAGCCCACCGTCTGCTCATTGAACAGACAGCCTTCCAACGGCCTTCCAACGGGCTTTTTTGCATTATTTCAGCAATGCTGGTGGTCTTGCGTTAGTCGCCATGTTACAGTTAGATTTTTCCCTTGTCTGAGAGAAATGCCTAAATAAAATAAAAGCTCCCACGATCAAGGAGTACATATCTTTTTTTATCGCAGTGACTCGCCTGGGAATTGAATAATGTACTGTAGCAAATTTGTACATGGTGGTACTGGAGCACACTGCACAAAAGGACTAGATCATTTAGGAGAGACATAAGACATCACATTGTCCAATTAATAACCAAAGACCACAGCCTCTACTTCCGTCCGATTTCTGATTTCATTTTATTTTAAAGGCATCGCCATTATTGACAACACACATGAAAACCAATTGTAGATTGCTGTTGAAAGTCTCCATCTTAATTCAGTCAACTCTTTTTAAGCCCGTCTTTGGTTCTGATAAAAGACAAAGCGATGTCAATCAGGTGAACTAATGGGAATGTGCATTTTGTAATCCACTCAAAGAGAATGGGAAATTGAAAAGCGTTTGCAACCTTTTAACACACTCACACACACCAGCTCTGACAGTCAAGCTCCATTATTTGACAGCTGGAGAGGTTAAAAATAACTGTGCTCGCAGCAAATTAGACGTATCATTTGGCGTCTAAGTGAGAGATGAATCTTTGTGTGGATGCTCCTGCCATGCCGTGACACAGGGGCAATATATCAGGCTGTGTTTGCCTGTCTTTCTCATAAACTCCAAATGGAATTGTAAACAGATGAAGCAATTTCACACCAAATGTATTCTCTCTAAGTCTCCCCTATTCTAAAGTGAAAAGCACAGCCACCGCAGACATATATACATTACTACCCCATGCACTCTAAAGCCAAAGTACATAAATCATAATTTGGTGTTTGCAGGGATATTGCTATCGCTCACAGCCAATCCTCAAAGTGTTTTATGTGTTTCTTTCTTTTTTTTTACCTGACAATAAATCTGGTGTTATTGCACACATGCGGTGAGGACTTCAGTAGATACTGCCGCCTGTTATTTCATATTAAGGTAAATACTGTATCACACACACACACACACAGTGTACAAACACAAATGAGCTTTATTGACTGTGCTTGTCGCAGTCAGGTTTTCCATGTCATTCAATAGCACCCTGCCCACTTATGTGTGCGTTTTATGTCAAGGTGGGGTGTCAGGTCTCCTTTAAGATGGTAGATGGATGGAAGTGTGACTTTGGGATCCCTGTTACAGTAAGGTAAGTAAAGAGATTCCCATGGGAGGCTTAGGTGACAGCTAAGGTGTATTGTTTCCACTAAATACCTAACGGCATCATTGTTAATTCATAGCTATTTAATCACTTACCAGAGTAAGGGCTGGAAGGATTTGATGTCATGTTGTCTCACAAGGTAATCTCCTGTATTTCTTGGCTCAAGACTCTAAATATGTCACTGGCCATGGAACTGTATTCACCTCAGAGTAAGATGACTTTTAAGTCTGCATATTTACTGAGTTTAGTGTGGCATTGACTCAGCCTGCATGACATGATTCATCTCATCCAGCTTAACTGGCAGGTATTGATGTGATACAAGGATATATGCAGCAGATTGATGGAATTATAGCCCACCCTATTGTTCCCATGCTGTGCATCACTGACACATTTGAGACTCATGTCTCTCATTAAAGAAAATAAATGCTTCAGGCTTCCTCTCTCCAACACCATCGTGTGTGTGTGTGTGTGTGTGTGTGTGTGTGTGTGTGTGTGTGTGTGTGTGTGTGTGTGTGTGTGTGTGTGTGTGTGTGTGTGTGTGTGTGTGTGTGTGTGGATTTTGCCTGGCCTTGATGAATGAGAAACAATGGAAATGCAGCAAATTTGCACTGCTGATGGAACCTTGAACATGCGATTAAATCATACAAGGAGTAAAAACCTTGATTATTTAAATGGCTTTGAATTATTGTCTGTGAAAATGGCAGGATCGCAATGGCAAGTGCAGCTATGCTACATTACTGAAGCATCTTTGGGTTGTCCAAATGACAATCCCTCTTACTTCTTCCACGATCCATCCAAGCCACTAAAGAAATCAAAACTTCACTATGCTAGATGCTTTCTCCACTTCATGTGCACGGTAGGCACTTGGCTGTGCATCCAAATTTTAGGGAGCGAGTGTTAACTCTATATTTGGATTCCACTGGAGTGGATTAAGGATTCTTTACTGCAAACCCACGGGATTCTCAGAGACATAAAAGAGGAGACTGTTTGCATCCATGCTATACAAATAATTGCAGGTTTCAAATCGAGTGTAATTTCAAGCACCAGCTATATGGGAGAGTGTGGGCTTTGATGTACAAATCCACAATTCATGGGGGATTAGCACCCCAAAGGTTAGCAGTTGCTAATTACAGGAGATTGGTTATACATATCTAACAAGGCAGGAAGACAGCTTTAATAAATGTGAGGATTCATCAGTAACAAGGATAAGTGGTTGTGATAAGCGGACACGTATTTGAATCACCATGGATTGACACCCTGTAATGCCCTTTTTCATACAGTGAAAGCAAAGAGGCACTGTCTCCTGTATTGTCTTTACAAACAGCATACCTTGTGCAAAATAAGATTTTCAAGATGCATTTGTGAATGCAGATTTGTGCAATCATATAAATTAACCTCTCAGATATTCTTCCTGTGTCTCTTACTGCAGCAATTTCTCTTTTACTGTATTTTGCTCACAGCATTCAGTACTGCATTACCATAATCCTTGGTTCCCTTCCACAAACCACCACTGGCTAAATTAATCTATTATTTTTGCCTGGAGCAAAAAAGATGCAACAAAATGCAATGCATTGAAGGGAATGAAACTTGTGATAAGCGGCACATTTTCTCCATAATAGCCTGTCTACAACAGACTTTTCACCCACAGCTGGAAAGAGAAGCAGTGCACTTGACCTTTAATAATCTGAACGTGTGAGTTTAAAGTTTTTTGTTTTTTTTAAATCAAACCCTAAACCTTTACAAGAATAAGATAGTGTTTACATTTGGCACACAGTCACTGAGTCAAGCTCCAGCTCAATGGCCGTGTTCGCTGCTGATTCCCTGGACCTGCTCTGGCAGACCTGGCCAGTGTGGCCTCGTGTTTTCATATGGCACTAAATTAAACATGTCCGAACCAAGGCGGGCACTTGCTCTGCCGCAGGAAACGCTTTTTCATCTCCTAATGAATGTGCCTGAGGGGGTCCCACAGGGGGCTCCACTTCACCCCTCATTAGGCAGGGTGCTGCCTCTTCCTTCATGCTGTAGAACAACCTCCTGGAGAGGGGCCTCCCACTTCATCTGAACATCCCACGCTCCCCTGCCCTGGCCCGGTGGACTTCACTGCTCACCCCCTCTCACTTTCTCTTCTATATCGCCCCTGTGTTTCTATGTCTCCGCTCCTCCCCCTCATCACAAAGACGCTCATCTAATTGTTGCAGACCAGGGATGAGAGGACAGTCCATGGTCCTAATGTCATTTTAATGGCCCTGTTTGGTGTGTTGCAGTTTTGATTTATTGCTATACACACATCTGATGTCCATCTTATTGTCTAGATGTTTTTCACAGTACGTGAAAGGTGTTGTTGTTTTAGAAACCATAATGAAGAACATAATGACAGACTAATCAGAACTGCATTTGGAACTTTCTTCAGGAGTCTTCATCATGGTCTCAGGACAGACATTAACACCATGATAGGTGCTGATGTTCATAGTGAATTGGCTTCGGTTTGAAAAAGCAAGAAAAAGGAGGATGTGAAAAGCAGACCTACGGAGGACTCTGTGTCCTGCACTGGCTGAGATGTTTCCAGTTCCAGTGTCCTCGTCTAGCAGTGCATATATCCACTCATATGTGGAAAATATCGACAGCTTCCTGTCATCAATGACGCAACAAAGCACAGCCAATTCCTGGCTCTTGTGAGGCAGCAGAAAGCGAAAGAGTCAGCTGACTCCCAGAGCTTCAGCATGGAAGCAGAACAAGCTGAAGAGCTGATTATTCCAGGGCTTTTGGGATGTGTTTATGCAATCATTAATCTTGGCACTTGTTTATTTGCCTGGGATTAGAGTACCACAGCACAGTTACCGGCAGTCAGAGAAACTAGTTCACCAAAAGGTAGCAGCGAGCACCCAGGTCTTCTACTGTAAGCAACAGCATCCAATGAGGGAATCATGCTTTGTGCATGGCTGCTTAATTCTGCAATGTTAAACAAAACCAGGCTCGTGTTTGTAGGACTATGAAAACAGAAGTTTGGTAGGAATGTGCCCCACACACTGTAAGCAGTTTGTGAACTCCATGTGGCAGTGGGCATTCCTCATGCACCCCTGTCGTCTAGGAATGCCTTTCATGCCGTCTGTTACGACTGAGAGGAGAAGGAGCCTGACAGTGGAGTTCCTCAGTAGCTCCTCCATGGTGAATGCAGCGTTTATTATCGCTGTTCACATCACAGCTTCCCGAGTATGATGTTAAACATCTTGTCGAAGACATGTAACACCAAAAGCCCAGTTTGTGCTATGGGATGACCTTTTAATCTTTAAGATGATGCCACATGCCCACAGAGGAGCAGGTAACCCATCAGTCTATGTAAAACTGTGCTAATTTTTGTCAGGAAATGAGTGCTCTTGTCAGTGCCACTGACCATGGGTGCAGCAGTAAGAAACTGAAGCAGACGATGCAGAGGGCATATTCAACTTTTATACTGACAATGAAGATTTTCTTCTTCTTTAGAAATACATGGTTGTAATTTGACTATGCAGTTTTAGTGGGTGCACACTTTCGATATATGTATGTTTATGAGTCACTGGCTATCATTAAAAGGGTGCCGAGGTAGTGCAGTAAGCTGTTCATATAAATCACCTCAGTCTACTTATCATGGTCTTGAACTGCCAAGAGCAAAATCCAATAAACAGATTGATTTTTAAAATGCCTTGCAAATAAATATTTTACATGGTCACGACCAGTAGATTCAATGTTAATAATTTTGCTTATTGAGAATAAATGATGCATGATGGAAGTGTTCACAGTCACTTATTAAGACACTAATAGCCATGGGCAATGTATATTGATTCGATAATGACTCTGTCTCTCTTTAATTTGCCCTTAAAGAGAAGGCCAGGATATCTCTAAAGACTTAATAGTCATGCTGTGTGTGTGTGTGCACGCGCGTGCGTGCGTGTGTGCGTTGCAGATAAAATGGGGCTCACAAGAGAGGAAAACAAAAGTGGTCCAGGGGAAAAAAAAAAAACAAAAAAAATAAAGGATAATTCCCTTTGCCAATTTGGTTTGTTTATTTGTTATCATGATTACAC
>CAAKHG010016196.1:0-16465 GCA_901007715.1 Dactylopterus volitans | reverse complement strand
AATCTCGCTGTGGGCTGGCTAAAACTGGTTTATCAGGAGAAAGTTAATCCTCTGTGTGTATGTCTGGGTGTGTGTGTGTGCGTGTGGGTGTGTGTGTGGTGGTGGTGGTGCGTGATTTGCGAGCATGCGAGCAACAAAAACGCATTTCCTCAGAACTCTCTCAGACAAACTTTGCATGTTTTTCTTCTGTTAGTTGTGGTCATTTGTATGCTAAGCTGGTATCTATGTAACTGACTATATACACATATAGGAGTTACCTTGATGTATGTGAACTCTCGTTTCCCTTTGAGGAGTCCCACATCAGAGAGCATGAAGATGAGCGTTCTCATGGGCAAGCAACATCCTTGGTCACATGTCTCAAGCAGTCGCAGACATGGTTAAGAAAGACCTATTCATGATTCACCCTATAATCCCCCACTGTTCAGCTCCTTGGCTTCTTAAGTGGAGCAGTGAGGGCCCAAAGGAAACAGCCTCACATTCCTTACTGATATAGTTTATTATTGGAAAAATAAGCCAGTCTAAATCACGGGCATTGAAGAACACACAGTGTTTGCCCATGTAGGAAAAAGTAGGTGATGCTTGTAAAAAAAAAAACAAAAAAAACAAAAAAAAAAAACCTTGGTCCCACCCAAACTGAGTCATTTTGAGTCCTTACATACACAATGATTGCTTCGGGAGGACTTTGTCGCACAATTTTTAAAGCTTCTTCAAATAACATTTTATTAGCAGTTATCTGAAGTTGTAAAACCTCACCCTGGGTTCACTTACAGTAAAAAGAATACAAAACTATACACACCAATGTCAATGGAAGATCTAAAAATAACATTAACAAATCCCTGCCAACATCCCTACCATTTTTTTTTCCTGTCACTCTCTGTACCTAGTGGCTAACAGCTCTCTCTCAAAAGCCATGTCATTTTGGCTTAAATAACTGTTGGAGACCAGGGTGGGAACTCCAGCAGTCCCAGTATTCTTCAATGAAACATCACAAAAGAGGATGAGACAGCCTCAGAGGACCCAGAAAACCAGTAAACGACTGCACTTGTAATTGTAACCTGTTGCAATTGAAAAATTTTCTGCAATCATCCGTTGAGTTTGATTCAGTTTCGTTAATATGGGTCTAAACTCGAGAAAATGTCGTGGGAGAAACTGAGGGGGCCTTGGCCAGTGATCATGGGATATAGTGTGACTGTTACCGTGGGAACAGGAAGTACAAGTTATTGAGAACACAGACCATAACAATCTCTAGTCTAAAATAATCTATCTAATCTTCACGCGCGCGCGTGCGTGTGTGTCTGTGTGCGCATGCATGCTGATAAAAGAGGAGAGGAATTAAATATACAGTGTACAGCCTGTGAGTTTGTGGTCATGTACTTCTCTGTGCATGTTGTAAAAACTGCAGTGTATTGTTTGGTTTGTCAGACTGAATGAGTCACTGTGTCATATCTGCCTTGTGTCATCTAGGTCTTTTATTCAAATGAATTCAAACTATTTTATTTTATAAGTTGAAAATCAATGTTTGCAGTACTGAAAAACTACCATCAGGGTTCCCCATGTAGCATCTGGTCTGTTCACATCTGTTTTTATACTCCTGGTGGGAAAGCCTGGATGACCAACAGCATTGGATCAAAACGAGCATATGGTTTAATGTAAAAACGACAAATACACACATAAATTCTGTAAATGTGCCATCCAAATCATGAGCGTGAAGCCAAAACAAGATAAATAATTCAGTACGTCAGAACATTCAACCTAAGCTGCAAACAAATACATGCATCCTCTAAGTGTTGCACAAATTAGCTGATCCATTTTCAGACTGATGCTTTTAAGTGTAATTTTCTCCTTTGCAGTCTTTAGTTTTTTTTTTTATATTTAAAAATATCACTGCTGACTCTATTTTGACATGCATGTGGGCTTTCTGCCCATACACCATCTGGATAATGACTGACAGCACAAGCTCCTGTTTTATTGTTTTCATTTTCTGATTCTTATTTTCAATTTGGACGTCTTTTTCGTTTCACTTTTAGTTCATGTTTATGATTTAAACATTATATTTAGATTAAGTCTCTTCTTTTTTTTTCATTAGGAACTCATTGCTCTTCCAGGGAAACAAATAACCCGTCTCATAACAGTGTTTCCCAACCCTGCTCCTGAGCCCCTCACACCCCACCTACATGCTTTAGATGGCTCCCTGCTCCAGCACACCTGATTCAAATGATCAGCTCATCATCAAAGTCTGTAGAAGCCTCATAACGACCCATTCATTTGAATCAGGTGTGCCGGAGCGCGTTGACGTCTAAAACATGTTGGCTGCCGTCCCCCCAACCGGCACCCACCCGGGGAACCCTGTTCTAAAAGGGGATCATTTAAAGTCATTGCATTTGTCTTTTTTTAGTTTGGGCAAATCCTCTTTGGGATGACTGCATGCCCCGTTTCAGAAAACATACGTAAATAAAACACCAATGGAAAGATTCAGTGGAGTCTTCATTATAAATTAAAGCTGCAATAATTTTGCCCTGTATGAATTACAAACAGCAGTATCACTTAGTATTCTTTAGTTACTGGAAAATTGCATTTTATGAAACAGCTTGTAAACATGATAGCCATAATCTCTAGTTCTGTTCCTTTAAAACCTAAATCTTTTTACCTAAATACAGGTCTATTACAAGTAGATAACACTATCTGCCATAATATGCACTTCTATTTTGTAATATAAATGCAGAACATGTGGATATCATAACATTATTATACTTTTATTTTCTGGTATTTCAACTGATAAACACTTTACAGAATGATTAACACATGGGCGCATAAATCCAGGCATGTCATAGGATTGATTCAAAAGTCTCGGAATTCCAACACTCTCAGAAAGCAGTGAGCACAAAAAGCATCCCTGGCCGCCGGTTCCATATGGATCAGTGCATAGTTAGGTGACATCAACAGCTGTATTCCATTTGTGTACTCTGGCTCAAACACATGCCCCATAACCCTTGAAGCACATGCACCTGAGCACATTCCCAAACCTCTGTAGTCTGTGCAATTTTTTTTTTTTTGTTGCTTTAAAATTACACATAGACATATCTAAAGGCACACAAAAACCTTCATTCACACATTCATTGTGGTAAAGGCTTCTGAATGCTTCACTTCTTGTTGCTGTTACTGACACATTTGTAAACTTTAATTGATAATATTGTTTTATTTTGCTTTCAGACTTTTTTTTAAAATATCAATTCAGTAAAAAATAAAGATAGAGTTCTAGAGTTCTAGTTAGAGCCACTATGAAACACCAGTATTTTTCTTCAATGAAAAAGGTAATGGTTAGCTTTTCATTTCATCGGCATCTGCTTGTCCCTCATCTTGAAGGATGCACTGTTTGCTTTGACAAAGTTCGAACAATTCACAAAGAGCCTGTTGAGAAACTGAAAGGTGACTCATATTTCTCAGTCTGTACTTTCTTTTTCACAACTGCTTTTAAACAAAAAGTGGAAAAGTGGGCTCATTATGGCAGCTCAAAAATATTCACCTTAATGATTTCATCACGGCCTCCTGAGCTTGACGTTTTCTAGGCTTGAGTCCGAAAAGTCTCTGAGAGCTGAGCCACATAATATTTATCCTGTTGTCCTGTTGTTCATGAGGAATGATTCTTAGGCTTGGATCAGACCCTGCGAGGGCCAGGACAGTTATGTACTACAGCCCCACCCACTTACCCTCCTATTTCTGCTGAACATATGCTGTGCTGGCATCAACTCCTCCAGCAGAGATCCAGGGAAATGTGTTGTCCTTGGACACTGTTGCCACAGCAGCATCAGCAGGAAATTCTTGAGACCAAAAGTCAGGAGATGAAGGGTCAGACGTTGCCTCATCATATGATGAGACACTCCAGAAAACTTTGCTTCCGCTTTTCGTTGTATCTTATGTCCAAATGTGTACTCCCGATATCTAAAGTCGTTATTTTACATTCGGGTTGTGTTCTGCTTGTTCTCTCGTCTTTCACTGTCTGTATTTCATCACTCTTATTTTCGCTTTGAATCCATACAAAAAGATAATGCACTGGTAAGATAAGGATGTGTGAACGTCTGGAATACAGTGCTTTAGAAAAGTGTTATAAGACAGCAGCAGGGGTTTTGGCCCGGGACAGGGATGGATCTTCAAGAGTACAACTGCTTAACTGAATTGCACGAAGTGTCCTTGATTGCCAAAGTTAAATATTTACCTTCCCTTCTGGAAGCTTTAGAAACATTTATAGTAGCAATACGAGCCAGAAGAAAATAAAATGCAGAGCACATCCTCTTCATGAAGCTGTTTGAGGCAGCTATAAGCTCAGGAAACCTGGACTCTGAGGAGAAGACGCCTATTAGCAGCCACCAGGTAGGGGGGTGATGCCTACATGATAAGATGCTTCTCAAAACATCTGAATCTGGTTAGGGGCCTCCAGTAGTGAGACTTTTTTTTCCCCCCCAAGAAACTGCAAGCGTTTTACAAAGAGCACAAGTCAAGGGTGTCAAGGCAAAAAAAGGGGTTTCAGAAATCTTTAGATCCATTAAAGAGCCGGGATTTACCTGAGAATCCAAATGATGAGGCTTAAGCTCTTGAGCCCGCTGGCCTCTGAGGAGCTGCTTTCACAGACCGGCAGGTTGTTTGCACGGTGAGTGAGGAGCCTGTCCTTCTGGTGGAGCGGCCTCAGCAGAGTCATCGGGCGAAATACCGTCTCACAGCCCCCCGACGCTTATCTGTGATGAATCAAACAAAGCACCCAAGGCAAAGAAACTGGTTGTAACCTCGTGACCTCGACAGCAGGGGGCGTCAAACCCTCGGAATTGTGAGGCGCTGCTTCATGTGCGCCACCATCCGGCACCATAATGTTCGCTCGTCAGGTGACATGCAGATGGATAATTCTGACATTTTAAGTAAATGTGGACCCAAACAAAACATTATCACTTAAACGAGGCGAGTGCCTTCCACGCAAGTGCCTTCTAAATGTGTAAGCCGCCTCCCCGCTGCCCCTTCCGTGCTAAAATGACGAACTCCTGGGCGACGTGACGGAGAAGACGAATTCCTTTAACGTGTGAAACCTCGAAAAGCAGATAGCAGCTAATGCCTGAGACAGTCCTGGATTATTTCATCACTTTATGAGAGGGCGGTAACCAGCTTTTTACTATATTGGTTAAGAGCAATAGTTTCTACAATAAAATGAAACACCTTGGCAGCAGACCGCTCCTTCATCTTCCCAGCGAACGGCGCTAAAGTCTACACACGTGCACTCCTACCGCGGGTCTCCAGGCTGTGGTGCATTCGCGGCCCCTCGCAACACAAAGTGCCTGCCCAATTCAAGTGGACCGTCCGAGATCGCGTCTTGCTCGGACCTGCAACTGACCTCATGTTTATTTTTTATTTTTTTTCTTAAATGCATCCGTGGCTCCGTAAAGTTCGAATTCAATGACGCATTTAGAGCGCGCATGTGACACCAACGGACAAACTGACAGTTAAAAGCAACGCTTCGTGGCCGTGGCCAGCTACTCAACTGGTAGTGGCCATATTTCCGACGGCACTTGGAGGCGCCGCAGGAATTGTGTTTTCTTCCGCATTTACCTGCGATCCGACCCCGAGGCTGGGATTTACAGACATGGGCGTCGGTGGCCGAACTGGCGAGGACCTTATCGAATCTGCGAATCACTTTCTCGGAGCTCAATTAAGCTAATGTCGCTCACACCAACGCGGAGGGAAACGGACGTTGACGGAGGATCGTGTAGCCCCGAAGAAAAGTGCGTCTGAAGTTTGCTTTTTCGTCTCGCCAAAAGTTTCGCCTCCGCCGTCCATTATGGGATGTTGTAACAGCTCGGAGGTGAGTCGGCTAGCATCGAGTTGTAAGTTAGCGGCCGCTTGAACTCCCCGCTGGCTGGCGGAGGAGCCCGGCGAGCGGCTCTCGCGTTACGCGTTTTTTGTTTTTTTCCGTCGCTTCCTACACAGTCGCGACTTGTTCCACAGCGCAGCGAGTGGGGGAGCAGCGGCCGCGCCGACCGCAGAGCAGACCCGCGTTTCAAACGTACATTTATAGCCACTGTATCTCACATTTATGCCTCTGAAGGGCAAACGTGACTGGAGACCACTGGAGGAGCGCAGCTGCACCGACGTCCCATGGCTCGCCGTGTTCACGCTGTTCTGTGTCGGAATGGTGAGTAACACTGAACGAGAAGCGGCGGGACTAACGTGCTCGAACTTAGGAGAAGTGAACCTTCATGACTGCTGCGGTCCGTTCGCCGTGGAAGAGGGAGCATGATTCGACTCTTTTGGAGCCCGCGCCGTTAGTATGGTGTTGCATTGCAACCAGACGTGTTTCTGACATTTTTGCCCAAACCATCCCATCCACATAACACAGCTCAGGATGGAAATCTGCACGCTGGCCCCCTTTTTTAATTAAAAAAATGTGCACTTTGGCAAAACATCTTCGTCGTAAACTCATGTGTTGATGTTCGGTCGACTCCACTGACGTAGGCGCATGCAGAATTCATCAGCACTTCTAACTGCAGTCAAACCAGAAAAAGGTTTGACTGGACGTTTGCATCGTAATGTTTAGGGGGGGGGGGGGTCTGCATGCGGTGTAAAATGTAAATAGATAGAGAATGCGATGTTTTGTCATCACCTTAACGTGGTGCAGGGGTCTGAGTGTCCTAATGACCCCTGGAGCTAGTGGATGTTGTCAGGCGCAGCAGCCATGGCAAATTGGTCTTGGGTGAAGGGTCAGAAAAAAGAACGGTCCATTAAGACACACAGGGGAAGAAAAACATCATAGGATGCCCTGCCTGGAGGGTTACGGGGGCCCCACCAGGGCTGGGGAAGGGGCCTGTCGGTGAGCACCTGGTTGCCAAGCCTTTGCCAATGGGGTCCGGTCAGGTCCAGCCAGATGCAGGGACCTGGGTCCGTCCTCCAGCAGGCCCACCACCTGCAGGAGGAACCATATGGCTCTGGTGCAGTGTGGATCAGACGGCAGGTCCGCGATCCGGACCCAGATAATCAGAAGAAGACGGGACAAGAGACAAAACCCCATATTTAATTGTAAATATCAAAAAAGACAACATATCAGAAGTTGAAGCTTCATTCTCTTTGAAAGATAACATGCCCATTTTGAATGTGATGCCAGCAACATGGATGGTTGGGTGACTGACAGACAGATAGAACGACAGACAGACAGACAGACAGACAGACAGACAGACAGACAGACAGACAGACAGACAGACCGATTAAATTTAGTCCTGGTGAAACAAGATACCCCGGCTCTTGCTATAAAAACAAACTGATTTTATTCTTGTTCTTGCTGTTTTATTGTTTTTTTATTTTATTGTTTTTGTTTATTTTTTATTTTGGCTGTTTTTATAATTTTTGATGTTTTCAAACTAAGGGCTGTTTTTCTTTGTTTATGTATATTTGTGTAGTCTGTACAGCACCAGTCAACTGAAGTTGTTTTTAAATGTGCTTTATAAATGAAATTTGACCTGACAGACAGACAGACTGACAGTTAGATGGATAGATATACGTGGGTTTATTAACGCACCAGTTGTATATATTTCAGTCATCCTGCTGATCTGCTTTTCTCCAATAATCTGTGTGTTCTGCAGGCATGTATCTGTGGCTTCACCATCGCCACAGGAGCTGCCACCAGACTTATCTCAGGATATGACAGTTATGGAAACTCCTGTGGTCGCAATAACACCAAGATTGAGGGAGTACCCCTCAGTGGCCAGAACATGATAGAAAAAAAGTGAGTCTGATTTATTCATTTATTGGTTGAGGTCTGCATCACATAATCCTAATCCAATTTGCTGCAAACAACCCATTGATACAATTGTAAACACTTAACTACACCTAGTGTTTTGGTGTTTTTGGCATCCATGGTGGTAAGATTGAGCAGAAATAATCTCGAGCTACAGAAATAATTTGGACAAATTTGCAAGAACTGTTAAAAGACCATCAGTGGCTTTATTAGTTTAAATTATTTTTCACAGAGCTACACTATTGCACGATTGCAGCCTATTCCTGCTTAAATTCTTCACCCATGTGAAGGAACATCTTGGCTAAAGGGCCATCTCTTTTTTTTATTTATTTATTTATTTTTTTTACTATTTCTCACAGTGGAAGTCAAGGTTAATGTGATACTTTCTATCATCTGGACAGAATTGTCACATTCTTCCTGTCACGATTTATGTGAGAATTTATTATAATCCTCCCTCGGGTTGGTAACTTTCCATCAGCATGCAGCCTGCATGCGCAGTTTTACTGAAACAATGGGTCATGCTTTATTGATGGGCTGATTGCCCATCAAGGCTTTGAAGAAGAGGCGTTTCTGTTACAAAGAGGGATCTGTGCACCAGGGCAGCAAATGTCACCATCTTTCACTTTCTGCCTAGACAGAACAGTCCCAAGTGGCATAGTAATCCCCTAATTAACTCATATTTTAATCAAAAGAAATGGTGGGATGCATGTTTTCCTTGTTTTCGTTTTTTTTTTTTTCCAAAGACGGAGTGCCGCGTGGACTTAATACTAAGCTGCTAATTGAAATTCAAATGTTTCTGTCTGGCAGGTTTGTCTTCTTTCTGGACCCGTGCAACATAGATTTCATTAACAGGAAGATCAAGTCCATTTCTCTGTGTGTCTCCAAATGCCCCGCGACTGAACTGAAGACATACAGCAGTTTAAAGCAGTTTGCTCTGAATAACGGTGAGAAGAGAAGCATGAGTCACTCGCAGAAAAAAGGAGTTGTAGTTTATGGAAATTTTCAGTATTGGGACATAAATTTTATAATTGATTTTGACAGTGTACAACTTTTCTTAGCTTTTATCAAGGTTTTTGAAACTGAACACTGTACTGTAATTTAACTTGGTTTTTCTGTTGATAGGATCTGCACTCTGCACTTACGATATCACTCCTACCAGATACACAAGCCATTCAGAAAGACAGACTAAATGTCCCAAACTGCCTGTTCTACCAAGGTAACCAAGTTTTCAAAGTTCTTTTTTTTTTTAAGGGTGAACACCAGATAGATGTGTGACCTATGGTAATATTACAGTTCATTCATTCATTCTTTCATGCATTCATTGTGTGTACTTTAATCTGACTTCCTTCCTGTTCAATGAACAAAAAGTACAAAATGAATCACATTTAGACAGTCTGCCACGGTCAATATTACTCTGCTTCAAGGATTGTCCATTAAAAATAAATCACATTCCTAATTTTTCCTCTTCATAGTAAGCCTGTCCCACTGTTCCACCGTTGTGTTCCTGTGGATATCAGCTGCTATGTTCAGTTCGTCCAGGCTTTTGTCACATTTGTTAGTGACAACAGTGTTTTGAGTCGGGTCGTCGCAGGGATGATGGCCAGCAAAGACATCATCATGGGCCTTTGTGTGCTGGCTTTAGGTAAAACATGTGGTTACATCTGGATGACAGTATGCATGTGAATATTTTCGGTAAATATTAATTTGAGTTCATCCAAAGCCTAATGACTAATATGAGCGCAGTGCCCGTTCAACACGTAGCTGTCTTAAAAGGGCTCATTGCTTTTCTGTTTGAGAGGCCTACCTGTGATTTGCTGTAAATAAAAGCCCTTCTGGACCTTCAGCATTCAAGATGAAGAA
The DNA here is from genome assembly GCA_901007715.1 of Dactylopterus volitans. Taxonomy (NCBI): domain Eukaryota; kingdom Metazoa; phylum Chordata; class Actinopteri; order Syngnathiformes; family Dactylopteridae; genus Dactylopterus; species Dactylopterus volitans. The sequence continues at coordinate 6,837 of CAAKHG010016196.1, read as the reverse complement.
AAAGTCACTACAACTTGGATCTGATCTCAAAACATTCAATTTTCCAACTCTGCCCAGACCAGCTGAGGCTATTGTTAAATCAATGCAGGCCGTTTCTGTTCTACTATATACTGTCATAATGTCTATCAGAGCATGGTTGCCATTTTGAAGGAACGATGATGTCACTGACACTTCCTCTGTCGCAACAGTTTATTCAGATTCCATTCATACATTTGTGAGATCAAAGTTAACTTTATTAACATTAAATGCGTTGTGCTTCCAAGTCGCACCTAATGCTACTGCACACTCGAGTGCCCATTGAAAAACTCACTAAATAGGAGTAGGACAGAAGAGCGGTTATTGAGATATGCGAGAGACTTGTCTGCTTATAAAGCGGACAGGTTCCTTGATTTTGTAGATAGATGTTTTTGAATTTTCCACTGCACAGCTGTAATTGCTCTGTAGGATGCCGTGGAAAGGCAGTGTTTACCAGGGCTATTTTTGTCATAATAACAGGAAATGTGTAAGCAGTTCCAGCTATTGCATCCGGTGAAGTTTGCCTGTCTGGCATTAATCTAACCGCTGGCTGCCACTCGGGCCGGCTGTGATGTACGATGGCTGTGCCACGGCCGGCGGAGGCTATTGTGGGCATTCTAGGCCATGATAGTGTTTCCAGGATGGCCAGAAGTGGTGAACACATCTGAGAAAGCAGAACAGATCGAGCAGGACAGGAAGCCAACGCAGCAAAGTTATACTGAATCCAGTCGATTTTCAAAATAAAATGCAGAGGAAGCTGCTTGATCAAATATCACGTAGCTACATCAATAAAATTATTTTAATTACGGCAACAGCACTCGATGACGAGAGGTGCATCTTACAGGATGAAATCACAAGGTAAATGAAGCTTTATGATGCTGGCTACAATGGCACAAATTGGACCAAAAAAAGACACCATGTAACTCAGCATCCTAATTATTCATTGTAGAGGCACAAAAAAGAGAAAATGACACAGTCAGCAAGTCAAGAGAATCTGTATAGTTTCTCTGACACATTCCATCTCAGATATTTCATCTATCTGGTTTGGGTGTCTTAAATCCAATGTCCAATTTTTTTTTTCATTTAAAGAATCATGTTTTCTACTGAAATAAGATGCATAGCTGTAACAAATCTTAAAGCGGCAAATCTTTCACTTTAACTTAGTATAAAGTATAGTATAAAGTATAGTATAAAGTAAATGTCTGTGGCTGCTAACTGTTCCCATTTAGCTACTGGTTCGTTTCCTGGCAACTAATGATAGCCATCAGTGGTGCTAGCTTTGCATTAGGGAACGCTCCTGCCAGCAGGCTGATAATAGACATCATTGCATCCCAAAAACAGGTCTTACAACTGTTGTGTCATTATTCAATTAGCTGTACCAATAGGCAATAGTTATGTCGTGCAACATTTCCTACATGATAGATTAAAGCTTAAACTCATGTGTTGTCACTTTAATCGCCATACTGTCTTTAATCACACTTTGAACAGAAGAAAACAAATCAACTCGTTTCTGAAATTTGATATTACTTCCTCCACGTTGATGTGTTTCTGAGACACTGTGTCTTTATCTTTGTTGCAGTTCTGTCGCTGATCATGATGGTCATCATTCGTTACATCTCCAAAGTACTGGTGTGGATTTTAACAGTTTTGGTTGTCATTGGCACAATAGGTAAATGTCAGCATAGGTGTTCCAGCGCTATATTTATTTATATTGGGTGATTGGCTATAATTATTATATTATTATCATAATCTGTTTAACTTAATTTTATTCAGACACTATTATCTAAATTGCTCTGAGACAAGATAGTAAATTGTAAAGAATATGTTTAAATTGGTTCACATCTTCTTCCTTCTGACGCGGGACATGTGATTGTGATCTTCTGCAGCTGGGACCGCAGTCCTCTGGTGGCTGTATGTGGACCACAGGAATGCAGCAAATAATAATACGGCCTCAGTATTTGGGAAAGAAGTGGCAGCAGATAACGTGAAGGCCCTGCTTGTGTACGCGATCGGTGCTACAATTTTCACGGTATGTCTGAAATAAGCATCATACATGTTGAGTTTTACAATGTACACAAAAGTCGAATCAAGGAGCATGAAATAACCTCAAATTAGACAGCCACATTAGCAGCTAGGTGAAGCTATGTTTAAGCACATCTTTAATTAAAGGCTAATGACTTTGTTACTTTTCAACCTAGAGCATAAGCGTGCTTAAAATTTGCTGTGCTAATCAGGTCAAGCAAGTGCAGCTGAGGATGGTGGCAATGTTGTTGTTTATGCAGGAATTTGGTGACAGATTGCAGTACTGGACTAATTAGACAAAACGACCAGCACCAACTCTCCGAGAACACTTTTGCCAAAGTTTATTTTAGAAACTTTTGTCAGACCATTATACCACTACTTACAACACTTTACTGGTGTTAGAGGAAATGGCTCTAACTCCACGCTTTCAACAAAATAAGGCACAAGGCAACTTGAATATGCTTCCTCCATCTCTAGGTGATTCTCCTGCTGGTGATGTTCTTCATGAGGAAGCGTGTGGCTCTCACCATTGCCCTCTTCCATGTGGCTGGTAAAGTGTTCATCCATCTTCCCCTGCTGGTCCTGCAGCCTTTTTGGACCTTTCTGTGCCTCATGCTCTTCTGGGCCTACTGGATCGCAGTGCTTCTCTTCCTTGGGACTGCAGGTCAGTAAGAAGGTTCGATGCAGATGTTTAGCAGATTTGAGTTGATGGTTCTACATTATACGTTTGAGCAATGCAAAACTTTACTCACAACGCAAGCGTGTTGTGTTGGTGTTGACAGCAATGCAAGCATAGCTAAAATGTCACAGACTAGTTTCTTATGCTAAATAATGCAGCAGTGATACCGTTTCGAGCAGAACATTAAGGTTGTTACTTGTGACATTTTGTTCTGGTTTCATGGCATGACTAAACTCCCACATTTGGAATCTTGTGCCAGTCTTGTGATGTGGGAGGAAGGAGTCAAAGAGCCGTTTCTCCTCTCATCTCCCACCTCCCTATTCTACTGATGCGTTTTCATTCTGGCAGAGGGGAGTTCAAAGGAGCTGCCCAGGCTCAAGTAAATTCAAAACGTCACAAATTCTGACTTGATAATGAATGCAAATGTATTCTTATTAGAGTGAAACTGCAAACTGTGTGCTCACACTGAGCTCCTTGCTAATGAATATCTCTTAGTTTAGATTAAGGTCTGTTGTTTGTCTTCATTGGTGTGAAAATGATGTGTTTTAATGTGAGATCAGCTGGTACACGTAGTTCTAGAGCAAAGTTTGAGAGGGGAATAATTCAAATAAAGTTGCATTTCGATGTGCATACATCGACAGATAGATTTACATTATGGATCCCAGGCCGGGAAATTCTAAACATGCCTGCCTAAAAAGCATTTCTGTTTGTATATTGTGGGATTGCATATGTCTCATCCAAAACAGTGTGAAATTGTAAAAGAAATCTGATTAGCACACAATCAAGTAAGTTCAATTGTAAAGATGTATGTTCACCATACATAAATGTCAGACAGGTATAGTTAAATGTACCTGTAGGATGTGAGAAAATGCTGAGTAAATACAGAGGGATGAACAGTAGATGCAACAGCTTTAGCTGTAAAGTAGCACCGACCGAACACTGGCAGAAATGCGGAACACAAACTTCCGCTTGTGTTCCCTCACAGGAACACCGGTGAAGAACAACTCAACAGGTCTGGTTGAATATGAGATACAAGGGCCTCTTCAGTACACGGTGTGGTATCATGCTGTGGGACTCATCTGGATCAGTGAATTCATTCTCGCCTTCCAGCAAATGACTATTGCGGGCGCCGTGGTCACCTTCTACTTCACAAGGTAGAGAAGAAGTCACGGAAAGGAGCTGACATTTGAGTTGATGTGTTGTGTGATCGCATGCGCACGCCCATTCGCTACGTGAGTCACAGCGTGTCACAGTGCCACAGCCAGTGAAGTGCTTTCAGTTTCATCGAGGTGAAATATTTAAAAATCAAACCAAATATATGTCCCTGTGGAGGTTTATTAATAGAGGACTTTGATCAAATCCTTATGTTTCGATTTCATCACTCAGGTGTTGGCTTTTGTTGCAAAGAGATAAATATTAATACTGAGATTTAGAGCTTTGCAGGAATATTGGCCTTGACCATAATTGCTGGATCAGAGAGGCTAAGATGAGGGAGAAATTAATATTGGTGCTGCAAAACAAACAGCGATATTCATCATGTATTCATTTGCTATTTTCCTTAATTAATGACATAATTAATCTTTATTAAAATAAAAAAATGCATGCAGTCTCCAACAAACCAAGGCAAAGCCATCAGTACAAATTCTCACATTTTAAAACAGAAACTGCAGGAACTCAAAGTACTCAACATATTTGTTGTATTTCATTTATCAGCACAGGACATCTTCTTAGGAAGTCACAATCCCCAAGCAAGTACCATTTCACTGAGATAATTTGACAGTGTTTAAATGATAATTATTTGTTTGCCGTTTATCCGCAAATTACCTATTCTGTGTATTATTAGTTACATTTTCTAGCCAAAAAAGTGATGGACAAAACAAACTAGAGGCACTATGAAAGCATAGACTTACGTCAAATCAGCACCATTCCCCTCATATATTGGCCACACAGCTACGTAGCCACCAAGCAGTGTAAAAGTGTGTGTGTGCAGCACCGCTGAGCTTTAATGGAGAACAAAAATGTGGGGAAAATAAAGAGCTGTCCCATAAATGGAACAAAATTAATGGCATCTTATGTGTTACCACAACAGATAACAGCAGAGCGAGCAGCATATTTCACAGGGACTTTTCAGCTGCATGGATATGAAATATTGATGTTTAGGCATTTTTAGCAGTGACGTCACTGATGACAGCAACTAACGGCAGCAGTCAAAGAGGAATCCTTTTAAAATTTCCTGAATCAATATCTTCCCCAAGATGTAATTCGTTTTCCCACAGGCCAAGCCGCATCAACAAAAGACATTCATCCAAATCAGTTTCTAACCTCCTAGGCAATCAGAGTTCTCAATTAGACATCAAAAATAATCTAATGTTTTACAGAAAATAAACAAATTTGACACAACCAGGCTTTTGACATGAAGGATAGATTTTTTTATTCACCTTTTTAAATTTGTCTTAAAGGAATAAATCTCAGATGCCAGCAACTCCCATCCTCTCTGCGATGGCACGTACCTTCCGTTACCACTTGGGAACTCTGGCCAAAGGCTCCTTCATCATCACCCTGGTTAAGATCCCCCGTCTCATCCTGACCTACATTCACAGTCAGCTCAAAGGAAAGGTGAGCTGTGAAATGACAACACTGTTGCAAACTTCTATTTTGGCCCTCGCGTCGGCGCCGTTATTAATGTGCTCCAGTTCCTTCATCCTTCACAGGAAAACGCCTGCGCCCGCTGCATGCTGAAGGCTTGCGTCTGCTGCCTGTGGTGTCTCGAGAAGTGTCTGGCTTACTTGAACCAAGTAAGTAAACTCAGGTTGGTGAAGACGGAAGATGTAGTCGAAAAAGAGAGCTCGCGAGGCATTCACAGCATTCATGTCTGCATGTTTCAGAATGCCTACATCGCGACGGCCATCAACAGCACAAGCTTCTGCACCTCGGCCCGTGACGCCTTCGTCATCCTGGTGGAGAACGCCCTGCGGGTGGCAGCCATCAACACTGTGGGCGACTTTGTCCTCTTCTTGGGAAAGGTACCGCACACATCCGTTTTGGCCTCTCGGACAGCGACGGTTGCTTTACCGAGCCAGTTTCTGGATTTGAACCGCGCGCTGCTCTGCTATCGAGACGAACGCTTTTGCTGAGCGACATTGCGTCTGTGTTGTCAGGTGCTCGTGGTCGCCTGTACAGCGTTTGCAGGTGTCCTGGCCCTGAACTACCAGAGGGAGTACACCGTGTGGGTCCTGCCCCTGCTCATCGTCTGCGTGTTCGCCTACCTCGTGGCACACTGCTTCCTCTCTGTCTTTGAGAACGTGGTGGATGTTCTCTTCCTCTGCTTTGCTGTGGACTCAAAGTACAATGATGGCAGCCCCGGCCGGGAGTACTACATGGACAAGGCCTTGATGGTGAGGGATTACAGTCTCTGTGGCTAAACATGGGGAATACAGGAGCCAACGGTTATTGTGATAAGAATTTCTTACAAGCTTATTGTTGTAAAAAAAGAAGAAAAAAAAAAACTTAAATTGTAGAACGCCTTGTAACACCCACCAATGTAATAATGCCCACAAACGTAATAAACCACAAATGTTATAAAAATATGCAGCTTTTAATGTAATAATCCTGCAAACGTAATACATTTTCCACAAGCGTAATAGCCGCTGCCTACTACAAACGTAACACGCAACTTCCCACCAACGTAATAACTGTTACGTTTGTAGAGATTTATTACGTTTGTGGGAAAGTGAAAATCTTCCAACTTTCAATGTTGTAATAACTTCCCACAAATGTAATAACGCGGCTATTACATTTGTGGAAAATGGATTATTACATTAAAAGCTGCATATTTTTATAACATTTGTGGTTTATTACGTTTGTGGGCTTTATTACATTGGCGGGTGTTACACGCCTTCCAAAAAAACAGCTTTGCAGACACAAAAAATGTTTGCCCTAAATTTAGTTTTCCAAGTGTTTTGTCTTCTTCCAAATAACAGATGTCCTGTCATTTATTCAGTTTTTTGTAGTCAGCATTTTCTTTTACACTGCTGTGCAGCAGCAACCAGCGTTTCCAAACGTTTCCTTTTTTTCCCGCGTTGGCGATACACGTGGCCACAGGCATTGTGTTTTCAGGTTAT
>CAAKHG010016194.1:34573-58020 GCA_901007715.1 Dactylopterus volitans | reverse complement strand
ACTTCCAAGATGAATGGCCCCTGGATCGGAATTCCTCATGCGTGGATGGAAAATAAACCCAGTCAGTTTGTGTGCAGACAGGAGGAGAACTGATCTCTATTGTTTGAAGCGGAGCCCGTCGTCTCTCAGTTGCGGGGCGTCTCTCGGCATTGTGCTCCACCGGGGCTGTTGTTTCAACATCAGAGCTGTAAATCTCCCAGTTGAGGCAACACCTTTCGCTGCCTGCTGAAAATCAACAGTTCCACCAGATTCTGGACTGTTTAGCCAAAGCATGTGATTTCCTGACTTCCCCAGCTGGCAGCAAAACTGCTCATTCCCCCAGCAGTGTTTTATGCTGCTATGACAAAAAAAAAAAAAAAAAAAACGGAGAGGAAAAAAAAAAGCGAGTATTAAAGGCTTTTCGTTGAGTTGTGCTTTCCAACAGTGTGCTGTTTATGTAGCATTATAAGATTTTCTACAGTGTTTATTATGCCGAGCCGAGTTTTCTCGGAAGCAACTGCAGGAATGCGCGAGCACACTGCATCACCGCGGAGACTGCAGCCGGCGATGGGGGCTAGGAAACGGCTGGATGTTGGATGCGCGACATGGACTGGGGGCGGGAGGGGTTCCATCGGCACATAAGAGACGACGCGCGGTAGATAACCGACGGTACTGACGAGCGCATGAGCCGCCAACTGTATCAAATGAAAACGCTGCGTGTGCTTTACGCAGCGTTGTCTATTCCGAAGAGTAGAGCGGCGACCTCAGTACATTTACTATAGCCAGCCAATTGTTGCAGCCGTACAACGGCGTCTTGTTTGACAGGACAGTGGTGGCTTTAAGTTGAGCGTGTCCAGCTAATGTTGAACTGAAAAAAAAACCTGAGCCCCAGTGACAAATAAGTGTTTTGTTTTTTTGAACGTGTGAGCCGCTATCAGACGGCAGCGTCGGGAGAACTTGGCCCTGTTGCCTGTCTGTCCTCTCCGCCTGGAGAGGCGGTGGAGGAGGGGCCTGCTATGATTAAAAGCAGATTGGAGCGTTTCCTGCTGCACCGTTCTAACTTTCAAGGTCTCTCTCTGCCTCCATGTCGGTGCCACCTCTTCTTCTACTCCGGCGTGTTTTGCAGCGTCTCTTTCTCACTCCGTAGAAACAATGGTCGGACACATCTGGACATCAGAATTAAACATAGGCCGTGGTCGTCCTTCTCTTTTTCTCTCCCTTTATCTCTGGTTTGCCCTCTATTGAATTACCTCACCTACTTTATTTCATTATAACTCAGTGGCCATCTGTTCTGTTTCCCCTTCATCTTCTCTCCCTGACTATGAAAGGTTAAAAAAAAAAAAAGTAGGACAACCTGAGAATAAATATGCGAGAATGGCTCTGCATGCATCAACCGAATAAGCTCCGGTCACGCAATCTTACAGTGTGTGTGTGTGTGTTTAGGCGGAGGGGGACCGTTTGCCTCCCGGCCACACGGTGAGCCAGCTCGAGACCTGCAAAATCCGAAGTATCCGCGCTGGTACGCTGGAGCGTCTGGTGGAGACGTTGCTGACGGCGTTTGGCGACAACGACCTCACCTATACCTCCATCTTCCTTTCCACATACAGAGCCTTTGCCAGCACACAGACGGTCCTGCAGCTGCTGCTGGACAGGTGGAGTGAACAGATAACCTGCATGTGTTGTTCCGTGTGCGGGGAGCCCAAACGTGCAAATTCCACAAGGAAAATGGAGCAATGATTGTTGAATTTTCAGATTTTTAAACGTCTTTCTTGTTCTCTGAAGCAGGTATGGAAGTGTGGAAGAACATGTACAAGGCAACAACAGATGCCAAGTCTCTCAAACCAATGGAGCCATCAGAAAGTGAGATTCACCGCATTACTGTTTATTCCATCTGCACGGCTTACTGGTGCACCTCTAACTCGACGTTCTCTGCTGCCCCCTCAGTGCCTTAGCATCGATCCTGCGGGCCTGGCTGGACCAGTGCCCTGAAGACTTCCAGGAGCCCCCAGACTACCCGTGTCTCCACAGGCTGATGGACTACCTGCGCAGGGCCCTGCCGGGCTCAGAGGCTCTTCGGCGGGCGGAGGGGCTGTTGGAGCAGCTGCAGAGTCAGGCTAGCATGGATGAAACCGATGGTAAGCGACAAGCTCTTGTTGAATTATTTTCATTTCAAATATTCAGTTTTGCCCGCATTAAAATTGGCTGTTTGCTTTCAGCTGGTTTCCACGGCAACAGCTCTTTCTGCCTGGGGGAAGAGGATGAGGTGGAGATCGAGGTCCAGGAGGACTTCCTGTCATTTGAGGCCGACCTGGTGGCTGAGCAACTGACCTACATGGATGCAGTAAGTGCCGGGAGATGAGGGGAGGGAAGTGTTACACTCCTGCGACGTTTCCCCGGTGTCGCCGTATAACATCGCGCCGCTCCTCTGCTCCAGCTGCTGTTTAAAAAAGTGGTACCCCACCACTGCCTGGGCTCCATCTGGTCTCAGAGGGACAAAAAGCACAACAAGCACAGCGCCCCCACCATCCGCGCCACCATCACCCAGTTCAACGCCGTGGCAGCCTGCGTGGTCAGCACCGTGCTGAAACACAGACAGATCAGACCGCATGTCAGAGCGCGGGTCATCCAGCGCTGGATAGACATCGCTCAGGTTGGCTGAATCGCACACACACACACACACACATGAATGCATAAGTCCAAGTCTAAACCCGGGGCCAAACTTTGACCGATCCTGTGCGTTTTTTCTCGTCATAGGAGTGTCGCATACGCAAGAATTTCTCCTCTTTGCGCGCCATCGTGTCGGCGCTGCAGTCGAACCCTCTGTACAGGCTGAAGAGAGCGTGGAACTGCGTGCACAAGTAAGCCTCCGCTCTCCGGGCTATGCAGATAATCTCAGTGGGTCTCCGCAAAAAGAATCAGCCTTTTCAGCAGGATCTCTTAGACGCTGCACATGCGTTGCAGCTGCTTGGCACCTCATACTCGGTAAATCCGTGACCTAACATGAGTCTTCGCTCAACAGGGACAGCATGCAGACATTTGAGGAGCTGTCAGACATTTTCTCAGACCACAACAACTACCTGACCAGCAGAGAGCTACTCATGAGGGTGAGCTTCATCTTTATCAGCTCTGACATCCACTTGAAATGAAACTGTGCTTGAGTGAATTCCCATTTAACGAAGGTTTAGGACAGTGTTCAACTGAGTTGTTCTCTTTTGAAAAGCATGTAAAATAGAACGGAGATTTGATCAAAATTTTCTGGAAATAGAAATATTCCTTCAGTCACAGGTTAAATTTCCAATTTTTTTTTTTTTGGGGGGTTTTCCCAACAGGAAGGTACTTCCAAGTTTGCCAGTCTGGAGAGTTGCGCCAAAGAACACCAGAAACGCACCCACAAGAGACTTCAGCTGCAGAAGGAAATGGTGAGACAAAGCCCCCCTCCCACCCCCCACACACCCCTCCACACACCGCTCCACACGCAACTCCTTTCTTGGCCCATGCTACACACCATAACCAAGATTGATGAAATTCAGCCTAGCACTTTTTTTTGCATAGTCCTGCTAACAAGTAAACGGCTGCAGATAAAAACACAGCATCCTTGCAGGAGATTAAAATCCCTTTGGCTTTTATTTTGGTATCACATTTAATTCACCTGGACGATTAAATGTTGTGTTCCTCCACAGGGAGCCATGCAAGGAACGATACCGTACTTGGGGACATTTCTGACCGACCTGACCATGCTAGATACGGCGCTGCCTGACCTAGTAGAGGTAAAAAAAAACAACAACAAAAAAAACAACACCACTTTAACACCTGCCAAGTATGTGTGTGTCTCAATATCAGAGAGCATGCGAGTTGACACACCTCTGAGAGTGTGTCTGCGAAGGCCACTGTCAGAATCTGGGGCGCAAGTTTCCATGAGTGTGTGAGGAATTTTGTCGGTTCGTTTTTTGGAGTGGCGCACCTAATGCTGTTTGTCTAAGCAGCCGCTGGTATGTGATGTCCAGGGTCTGACAGCGTGCTCTTTGTCTCCTCCGCAGGGTGGCCTGATCAACTTTGAGAAGAGACGCCGGGTGAGTGCAGCTGCAGGCGGCGCCCTCCGACACGATTGTGCCATGACAATTATCACATGATGAGCCCAACATGGGGCTGATGTTTTGGAAGATGACGTGCGAGCAAATCTAATGATCTCCCTCGCTCGTCTGTGCAGGAGTTTGAGGTGATCGCCCAGATCAAGCTGCTGCAGTCGGCCTGCAACAGCTACTGCTTGAACCCGGATCCGGCTTTCCTGCGCTGGTTTAAAAGCCAGTACCAGCTCAGTGAGGAGGAAAGGTGCTGATGCTTTACCCAGAATGCCTTCTCTCTTGATTGCACTGTTATCCATTAGATAACAAGTGAATTAGTGCATGAGGTCATGGTCTGCTGGACCTATTGTTCACACACACACACAATAGAGCCTCCTTTATGTGCTTTCTTAGCTCTCTTTGCTGTTTTTATGTCATCTCTACACTCCCTACTGATCTATTGTACTTGTTTTTGCTCCCTCTTGTCCCTCCACCTCACCCGCAATCCATGACATTGTTGTTTGGTAATGTTTTAAAAAAAGTTTCATATTAATGTTCTCTCTCTCTCACACAGCTACGCCCTGTCCTGTGAAATCGAAGGCCTTGGTGACAGCAGCCCAACTTCACCCAAACCTCGGAAAAGCATGGTGAAGAGGCTCAGCCTGTGAGTGCATCCAGAAAACACACATGAATAGAAGCTAACAAAGGGGGGGGGGTTCTAAGTTTGGAATGTCTTTCAGTCGGCTCGATATCAAGTCAAAAATAGTTCCCCCTGGCTTGTATTTTTTTTGTCTTTTCTCATATTGCCATGTTCAAGCAATGAATTGCAGTGACCTATTTACTCCTCAAATCTAATAACCGGCTAACTCAACTTTCCAGGCTCTTTCTCGGAGCAGACAGTAATGCAGCCAGCTCGCCCGTCAGAGAGACGCCACGCTCGCCCCCTACAGGCAGCTCAGGGGAGAGCATGGACTCGGTCAGCGTGTCCTCCAGTGACTCCAGCAGCCCGTCGGACAGCGAGGGGCTCGCCTCCTCTCATGCGCCCGACACCCAGCAGAACAAGGTTGGTGACGACGATGCAGCAAAGCTACAGCCGCAAACTTCACCAGCTATCACAATGATCCTATTAGCTATCACACAAAGACATCTAAATGGTAAATGACATTCCAATAATGGAAACATTATATCAATTACACGCCCCTCATTTAAAAATGCTACAAAATCTATACCTCCCTTCTAATGACTTGCAGTCCCTTGGTGAAACATTGCAATTTTAGGTAAATGTTTTCTTTAGCTCTCTCACAAGTGAGTGGAAGAGCGCTACACCTTTTTATTCATCCGCATGTGACTTCTGATGTGTCTCTTCAGCTATCCGAATCCTCCTCTTGTACATCACTCCACTCTATGGACACCAGCTCATCGACTGCCAGTGTTTCCGTGACGTCCGCGTCTCCCTCCCTCCCCGGGGCCCCTTGCATCCACAGACGCTCCGTCTCCCTCACTCCCATGTCGCCTTGCTCCCCGAGTCAAACCCCAGCATACAACACCCAGGCCCAGGATGCCTGCATCATCAGAGTCAGCCTGGAGCACGGCAACGGGAATCTCTATAAGAGCATACTGGTGCATAATTATTGTTTTCTTTTCGATATTCCCTAGTGACTTAGAGGCTACTGATATACACTTAAATAAATAGTGCATAATTCCTAATGGTGCTACTGTTCCCTAAATAGTTAACCAGTCAAGACAAGACTCCGGCTGTAATTTCTAGAGCCATGGCGAAGCACAACCTGGAGGTGGAGCCTGTGGAGGGATACGAGCTGGTACAGGTCATCTCTGAGGAGAGAGGTAATTTTATTCATTTATTTATTTATTTTGGGTGTCAGATATCCGTAATTGCACAAAACAAATTGACACATGCTCATGTGCATCATACATTATTCTTATAATTCCAGTGTTTCCAAGACAGATTTACTGTAAGTCAGAAAGCAGAAGTTGAACTCGGTGAACTCCAGCGACCGCTGCATCGTTGTCAAGAAGCGCAGACGCTTTAAAAACAAAAGTTTCAATCTGACTCACGCCTCGTCATCCTCATTTATTTCAGAGTTGGTGATTCCAGACAACGCCAATGTCTTTTACGCCATGAACACCTCCGCGAACTTTGACTTCCTCCTTCGGCTGCGAGGTTCGGCGGGTCGGCCAGTCCAGCTGCGGAGCCGGTGTAGCTCCACGCTCCCTCGCACCCAGCACCGCTCCAGCCTCTCGCTTCGACTCAGCAAGGTCACTCTGTGACACCTGGGCCGCGGCACCTCAGCAGTTTGCGCACACACCACCGCCACCAGCCCAGGACAGAGGAGGGCGAGGACTTGATGTTAAGGGTTTTAGGTGGAGAGGCGGAATGGAGACACCTCCTGAACTGTGCCATCTCCTCCCATCATCTCCAACCTCTTGCCCACTCCTGGCGTGGAACACGGATGTGTAGCATGACTGCTGTGCCCAAGACTTTTGACCAGTGATGCCTGTAAGAGTGAACCGGCGACCCCTAGTGGCGTCTGCTCTGTACTATAACGGGCTTTTGCACATGTAACGGGAGTCGCCAGACTCCTGACCTCCAACAGTATTCTGATGTTGAAGCAAACTCCTGTTTGTCCTGTGATGTCTGTGTAGCTGAATATTGACTTTTCCTGGAACTGAAGAGTGATGAATGCAGAAATGTAAGTCCAAAGGTGCAGAAGGATGGTGGAACAGAGGAAGACGAAGCAGTGGACTGAGTGTTCTGTTGCCTTCAGCGATGAATGAATGGACCTCTGACAGTATTCTGAATGATATTAACAGATTGACTGGAGCTGTGATGTCATTAATGTTCCCAGTCGGTCATGTTTACCCGCCATGTCCGGCTCGTGCACAGTGTGTGTGTGTGTGTGTGTGTTGGTTGTATGTGTGTGTGCGTGCGCGCGTGCGTTTGTGTGCGCTCAACCCCTCTCAGATTGTGAGCTGTGTGACGAATGCAGTTTTCCATGCATTCTGATTGGTTCCATTACTTGATTTTAACAAGTCCTCGGCGTATATATTGAAATGGCCTTATACCTGCCCTATCTTCAGGGTGTAGAGACACAATTTGTGCTGCTTTCTGATGCAGAAAGATGACGTTTCATCACATCCTCGTGTTTTCAGACAAAGTTTTGAACTGATGAAGAACAGAGGACAGGAGGGAGCTGAATCTTTGGTGGAAAGCGGCATGTGTGTGTGTCTCAGACTGATGTATACTTGTACCTCTTTACCCTTCATTATATGAACTACAGAGTTGCACTTGTCAGTTGGTAGATGCCAATGGGATGTGAATATGGAAGAACGAGTGAGCCGCTCCCGCAGCGGTTCACTGTATCTTCACTAAATGAAATATTTGATTTTGTTTGTCACATTTGTTGCTTTTTCTTCTTCTTCTTCTTCTTCCTCTTTTTGTTATACATTGCCAGGTTGGAGAGGATTTTAAAGCGCTGATGAATTTCAGAGAGAAAAAAAGAAAAAAAGAGTGCCAGTCAGATTTTTACTGTGACACATTTGTAAGAGGAACATGACGACAAGCCAAATTCCCGTCCGTTTCCATGGGCGTCCTCTTGGCAACACAGTCACACTCTCTCGGCAGCATCACTTACCACGCAGACACACACTCCTCGAGCAGTTTTTTTTTTTTCGCCTTCACGCCTGCAGACACATGTTAAAGATCGTACGTAATAATGTGCCATGATCAGACGATATCACCGCCACTCGTTACCTTCCTGTTTGGGAAAACTGGTTCACTTCTGCGAAAAGGCCCAGTTGTCGGCAGCACTTCACCTTAAAATGTCATTAAGTCACATTCAGTTGTGTTCTTCACTGCCAAAGACTCTTCCTCTACCTGAATAAATAAATTATTATCATTATTACAGTTTGCCCTGTGTGTTTTTGACTGCTTTTTAAAGTAAAATTTATTTGAGTGTATAATCACCCTCTTCATGTATTTCTGGATGCAGTAGACAGCTGAAGGCGGCATTGCGTCCGTCTCGTTCCTCTTGTGCCGTGATAGACAGTCGTGTTCATCCACATGAACATAAAAGGGACCAAAAGCTCTTCTGGACGGAGCCCAAATCATTTTGCTGAGTGGAAAAAAAAAAAAAAATTCTGCTGACTTGAGTGCAGCAGTAATGACCTTCCCTTCCTGAAGTGTAGTTTTCTGCACTGGTCATTCTCTTTTCCAGGAATTCAAAGGACAAACATGCCTTTTGCCAGTGTCTTCAAATCTCCAAACACGCTCAACAAAGGAACTCAAAATTTCACTGCAAGCGCCTCCGTCAGCACAACAGATGTGCTTGTTTTTATTTGAATGCGCAGTGTCTTGGAACATTGAATGGCCATAAGGGATACAAATGAAAGACAAACACTGTCTCTGCAGCGTGACATAATGCTTAAACATGTGTTGACATATTTAAAAGCTCAAACACCCAGCAGGCGAGGCAACAGCTAAACACAAGTGGCAAAAATATGTGGGCTCTGCAGAATTGTCATTTCTCCTGCAAATATCGCTCAAAGCAATTGCAAGACGAGATGAGATGAGGAAGCGCAAAAAGAATAGAGAGCAAAAGCATAAATTGCATTCATTCTTCATCTTCTTTTTTGTCAAACCCTTGTTTAGGTGAGCCGAGTAGAGATTACAAGATGTCTTTTTCGAGGTCAAGATGGCAGCAACGTAATGTTTCAGCAACAAAACGCGACATCAAAAGCATATAAAACAAAACATACAATAGCATTAATACTGTTAAATAAAACAAACAGGACAGGTAGAAACATATTTAAGATCGAACTGACATTAGAAGCACATAAAACAAAACATGCAGTAAAACTCCGAGCACATGCAGGACTCCTAAAAACACACACAGAAGCTAACGAATCTAAATAAGGAAGCAATTAAAAGTTCCTGTTGAATTTGCCGCGTGTTTGTCTACCATTATAGAGGTTTTCCTGTGCAGGACCATTTAGCAGTTAATGTGCTTTGAGGTTTTCCAGACCAATAATATCCAGCCACTTTGTTTCATACAGCAGCAGCAGTTTTATGTTATCAAAGTTGCATTACATGGCACAGCTGGAGTGCGATTTACTCAGAAAAAAAGTGTTTCTTTTTTTTTTTTTTTAGCAAACATCTATTAGCTGGACTGTGGTAAAGTAAAAAAACAAACAAAAAAACCCCCCTGCAATTTCTTGGAGTGTGGCAGGCCAGGCGGCTGGCTGACAGCAGGGAGACGGCCTCAACAGGTGGTCGCTCTGCTTGAAGTGCAAAGAAAGAGCTTCTCTCCTCTGGTAGTATGAAGCCTCTTCTCACAACCAGGTTGGCCAGGTAAAGTTATTTGTCTCTTCAATCAGAAATGCACTAAAAACAAAAAATGAATTGCATATACCGTGAAGCTTTAACAGGAAATAAAAACCTCTTCCTGAATGTCTTATTTTGAGAAGTGTATTTATGCTCTTTAGTTTTATTTTCAAAGTATTTCTGTACCTTTGTGAAGCACTCAGACTTGCCTAGTGGTGCTACGATAAACAACCTACCTAGACTCGACCTGCCCATCCAATGAAATATGAAAAATAGAAAACGAACCCACTGTGGAATACACAGCAACAGCAGACAAACATCAGAGATGCATAGTGCATATATAGTACACAGGATTAAAAAAAAAAAAATCATTTAAAGAATAAGGTCTGGAAAAGCAGCAAGTATTCAGCAGGCATGCTGGCTAATTTCAAATAAAAATGTGCAGAGGAATGAAATATTTTTATAACGCTGCAATGCTAAAGGAATATTTTCACGGCAGGCAAACTTATAGTGCAATGTGCACCACTGCTCCTCCTCTAATTAATATTCAGCAAGCAGAACTCATCAGTGTGTGCATGCAACATGTTTGCAGTTTGTGTTTTGCCTCCAGTCACGTTGCCTTGTTTACACACCTTATAACCTTATATGATATCAGCCCTCAAGCGTTAGACACAAGATGTCAATGATGATGATGATGACTAAGCTTGTGAGCTAACATTTGCTTTTTCCTGCGAGTCATGATCACACAGTTTGTGACATATTAAATGACTGCTAAACCTTAACACTTAATAGCCACAACTGAATACCTACATATGTGCACGTGAGAATTAAGAGAATTAAGAGAATTAAGAGAACTAATGTCATGCTTTGTAACAAATCGGGGCAGTTTCGCATTTAAGATTCATTAAATCAGCGGATTATTACTCATAATTACTCTGCTTTTAACTGTTGGAATCATGACAAAAAAATGCACATTGTGATGTTTACCATCACAATGTGTTGAGCTGAACTTTGAAACTAATTTCAAGCAGGACTCAACACTTGTAAAAATGGTGCCCTTTTCCCACATCGGGCATCTTGTTTTGATACGTCTCTTTCCAGTGGAGGCATCAGAGTCTGAGTCACAGTCCCACTGTCACACTGCTGAATGATGCAGCTCACATTTCACACTCACTTGCAGGGATGACGAGGATTAAGGCTCTCAGCATGATTCAGCTCTCAAGTTTTGTTTCACAGTTCTTAGACACATGTCAGCATAAAAGGGATTTTATGCTCAGGGCTGTGTGACAGAACGTACTTCGTGTGCGCGCGCGTGTGTGTGTGTGTGTGTGGTGCAGTAGGTCAGCGTGCACTAACTCACGCAGGGGGATGTGCCGCTCCAGCTGCTTTTAATCCGTAAGAGCATTTCAGTGAGACACCAGCTTGTTTATGTAGTATGTGGTCCCTTGAAAAAGAGCTGGCGCAAGTGTGTGTGTGTGTGTGTGTGTGTTGATGGGGAAGGTTAGCGCAGCTTACCATCCATCTGTCCGCTTCCACACAATGCGACATGGTGGCAGTGAGGCGCTGCTGGGACAGAGTCTTTCCACTTGTTTAATTAAAACGCGCCATTTTATCCGTGTTTGTTGTTGTTGGTGTCGATAACAAGCTCATCCCAGCGAGCTACTCTACTGAGGAAACCCAAACAAAACATCAGGCACTTTAAGACTCATTAACCAATTATCACTTCAACTCTGCTTGGTTTTGTCTTTGCGAGGTTGTTCACTGCAGGCAGATCTTTGAAAGATTGTTTTTTTTCATGTCTATTGAAGCACATCCTTGCTGTAACATCACATCTGGTGGGAGGAAAGACCTTCAAAATCCATAATAAAAACACAGCATTGATAATCAATTGATGATTAAGTTTTATTTATTTTATTTCCTTAAATTCTTGGATAAAAGACAATATCTTTAAAACCTAAAAATCAGCTCAGTATAACAATGTGCAATGACAAAAACGATACATAGCCGTGCTACACCTTCTGACGCGCTTCCTTGAAAAACAGTTTTGTTGAATTTTACTCCTCCAAAGATGATAAATTAGTAACAAAATACACACACACACACACACACACACAAAACCTTGTTAATGATTGCTATTGTTTCTGCATATTTGAAAGTAGACATGATAGAAGTATTCAACAAATGGACAAATTCAACAAGTCATCTGCATCCGAATGTGAAGTGGAAAATAAAAAGTTGCATTTGAGCATGTTTGCCTTTGGTTGTCAAGACAACAACGTCAACATCTGGATAAAGCACTAGACGCTAGATAAACTTTGGTTCTTACACACACACGCGCAGTCACAGAAAACCTCAAAAAAAAAAAAAAAATCCCGACTTCTCTTCAAAAACAAACACACAGAAGCTTAAAAAAAGGTGCAACACTAGATGTCTAATGTTTGATAAATTCGTTAGGTAAAAACATCATTCTTTGGGCTACAATTTTCTGGTTCACCTTCATGGTATCTGCTGGAGCAGCAGCAGGTTTTGTCTGGTTTAGGCTGAGAAAAGCCTGAAATAACCGAGAGAAACCAAAACAACTCGCAGGCTGACATCATCTTGTACCAGATGTCCTAGCATGAGAAGAAAAAAAAAAATGAAGAAAACATAACACATGCAGCAGAGGACTAAAACTGAAAGTGATATTTCCTCATATGATCAGCTCAATAAACCCCCCAAAAATGTTCTAAGACGGTTTTCAATCAATAGAAAAACCACCACATCAGCACCTGTAAGAAGTGCTGCACCACCCGTCCTGTGTAGTAAAATCAAACCTTATAAAGTGTTATCATGAACTTTAAAAATACATGTTATAGTCACTGTAAAGACAGAGAGGGAACACTGCAAATAATGAGAGGCGCACAAGTTAAATTGTATCATATCCAATCATAGTCTGAATGTGCTCTTTAAAAACTGCCGTTAAAAAGGCAAAATAAATCAATAAAGTGCCACAGTTTGTCGTAATTAAAACATCCTGTGCTTATCTGTGGAAATGTGGGAATGACTCCATCAGTCAGAATGTGACGCGGCTCAATCGTTAAATGTTCTTGTCAACAGACTGCAATTTAGTGATGGAAATTTAAAAAAAACAAACAAAAAAAACAACCCAAAAACTAAAAACAAAGCTGTTGTAGAAAGCCAAAGCTTGTTTAATTCTAGCAGTGGGGGAAACATGACAGCTGTGGCCTACTGGTGTGAGATATAAACAAGGAGAGGATGACTAACGCAAAAGAGGAGGGGCGCAATGACACTCAGAACATTCCGCAAAATGGAGGTATTTTCTCGAACGCCGCCGCTTCTGCGACTTCCATCACTGTGGCAGGGATGAGGTTTGCTCCGGACCTCATTGTTCAGGATTTAGTTTAGCTCTTTCCTTATTTAAAAAAAAAAAAAAAAAGCCACAAAGATTACAAAAAACACATCACACCGAATGAAAATGCTTCACATCTTGAAAACATCTTGAAGCCTTGAAGGATTTGGGGAGATTTTACCGGATGGACGCAAAACGAACCAGGACGCACTGAGCCTGATCTCAGCTACCTGAGAAAATGTTTGTCGACGTTAAAATGTGTGTTCGTCTCCAAGTGGGGGTGAGGGTTGGTAAGATGTTATTGATGCCGATGTAATTACTGATTCTGCGGTCAAATTCTACATGAATTTACCACCTTTGTGAAATTAAGTCGCACCTTCTACAAGTTGCTTCCTCTTCGCTTGTTCTTGGTTTCCAGCAGTGAGGATTCGTGGCTGTGACATCATCACTGCCAGAAAAAAAACACGCTGGCATCAATAAAAGGATCTGATTACTCATTAGGCGGCATTTGATCATGATGGATCAGAGAGTTTGCCCAGGCCTCGATTTCTATTTATCTGTAAATATGTATAATTTTTTTTTTCTGAATGATTTTTTTCCTTTTACTTTAACATACATGAGGGAAACATACTATTAAGACAGACTTCTCAGTATAATGCAGTCTAATACACCTCCACCACTACACACTGACAACAGAGTTGACTTGTGAGCATCATTAATCACCCAAAACATGATTTATGGGTGCTACTGCTGCTTTGCATTTAGAAACCGTAGATTCAGAGAGGAGACCTTGGTACAACCCTGGTTGCTTTTTTTTTTTTTTTTTGGTTATTAGAAAACCCAAGTATCCCGCCACACCTTTTAAAGGATGTAGAGTCCCCTGACAATCATGACAATTATGCTGGACTCGCTATGAGCCATTAGCGTGGATTAACAGCTGGAATTAACTCAAACGCATGAGAAAACAGACTTTCTGTCTGGAACCTACTTGATGACTTGTTCAATCTACTTTCTTTTCTTGTTTTTTTTTAATGAAAAATGCCAACTCATTTCCCTCTGGACACACAATATTATTGCACAGTAAAGGAATAGATTTGCTGCTACGCGAAGCGCCGCAGCTGTGCTGTCTGAACAGTCGATGTGACGGAGGCTTTCCACACTCGCGCACATCTGATGTTCTTGAACACGCGCCCTCTTCTTTCCTTTAAGTCTGACTGTGCCCCGGAAAACACTGGAGCGCGTCTGGTAACGCGGTGGGCTGAGGAGCAGTTCACCTTGGAGATGTTTTGGTTTTAGACACTGGGGTTCAAACTTCGGTAAAAAAATAACCTCGATGATGATGCTATTCATAACGCGTGGAGGTCAGGCGTGCTGCACCGCCAACTCCTGTCCTATAAAGCGGCGCAGGCGCTCCAGATACTGGCTGTACAGTTCAATGTCGTTGTGTCCTGCTCCCTCCACCCAGAGGGGCTCCACGGCTTTGGGGCAGCGCTCGAACAGGGCCAGGCCGTGCGAGAAGTCGATCACCTCGTCCTCCGTCCCGT
The DNA here is from genome assembly GCA_901007715.1 of Dactylopterus volitans. NCBI lineage: Eukaryota > Metazoa > Chordata > Actinopteri > Syngnathiformes > Dactylopteridae > Dactylopterus > Dactylopterus volitans. The sequence goes on along the minus strand of CAAKHG010016194.1, from coordinate 43,746 downwards.
GGATGATGAGCACTGGAGACGTGATTTTGGACACTTTCTCGATGCTGAGCGGGAGATTCAAAAGCGAAAAATCAGACTTCGGAAACATGGACGACTGACTTGCTGCGGTTCAGTAGAGGCTTCATCAGCCAGTCTATCAGCACTGAGTCGATGAGTAGATGAGTGATAAGATTTTGTTCTGTTTATTTCTTCTTCTTTTTTTTTTTAACCACACTATCACGTGTGCATATCTACGTCCAATTTTGTTTACAATTGACTTGATTTCTTTTTATCGTGAATGTTTTTAGTAAAGCTCTTATCAAATCTACTTTCCTTTATTCTAATAGTTCATGGTCTTATTTCTCTGCCTGTAGACCAATGCCTCCATTGCGTTCAAAGTTTTAATTATTTTAGTTAAAATTTGTTTGTAATTGTTTTATGACCTTCATGTGATCTGTCATTCTATTTGCCTTTACATGTCCATTTCAGTTTATCGATTAACATTGGCTTCAAAACTCTTATGCAGTTAGAATTGAAATTTCCTTGTAGTAGTTGTTGTATCACAAGCTTCACTTCATCTGCCCTTTCTTGTTGTGTTTTCAAATTTTTATTTTTTTTCAATTTTCTTTCAAGCACTTTAACCTGCCCTCGTCTATATAAAAGGTGCAACGCAAATACATTTTGACTGATTGATTTGTTCTGTGGACCAGGTCATAAAAATGACTTTACTGGTTGTGTCTACTTGTTCAAAAAACTCCAGTAAAATGCATTTTTTAACGGATTAAATCGAACCTTTGTATGAAACTTATAACATTCTGTTTAGGTTGATGACGCCTCAGAGTGTCTGAACATGGCCCGAACGTCAAATGAAGAAAAACATATCTTTTGAGAAAAAAGGGGGGCTTTAATGGATGCCCTCCTTTTCATTCTGACTGCTACTATAAACTGACTTATCGCACTGACACTAGCTTGATATTTTAGTGTTATCATTTTAATTGTCTAAACACTGATTGACTTGCCACTCACTGATTAAAATAAACAAGGGTACGTGGAGATTAGGGTTCATGAGAGCTGATTCGCCCTGGATGGTTTTGGGATTTGTCTGCAGGTTACAGAACAATTTCATAACCAGACGAGATCTTAAATGCAGCGCAAAAGTAAAGGCGGGCGGTTTATTGCAGAGATAAATACAGACGGATGCAAGAAGGATGCCCGCTGCCTACTCCAGAGCTACCAACACTGCAGGTTTTCTCAGCGCGGCTTTCACAGCGAGGTCTCCCCGGCTCCTCCGCTCGCCACCTACATGAACCGTCCTCGCGCTCGTTAGTGAGCCTCGCTGATGACAGTCGCAGTCAGTGCCCACACAAATATCTTGCTCCACACATCAGAGTAGGAGGTTCATATAGAATCTTAAATTCAACTGTGACAATGGCAGAGAAGCTTGTCAACCATGCGCGTCGTATAACGCGCGACAGTAATACCTTGTGTTACCGGATCTACCTTCACTGTGTGCCATTTCTATGTGTGGGGCTCATCTTTTGAAAAGTGAGAGCCTTAATTCTGCCATACGCTAAAACACAAAACCATTTAATAAGGAATCACCTGGTGTGGAAACAATGAAATCAAGCTGCAAAGACTTTATAGATCCGAGATGGACACTGAGAGGGGAGCAAAGGGAGGGTTAAAGGAGAGGCGGCGGTCACTTACTTGGGGAAAGCGTCGAAGCAGTAGGTTTTCTTTGTGTCAGGGAAGGCGACCCTCATGCCAGAGGTTAAAGGTGAGTGAAGGATGACGGCAGCGCACTCGTATCGTGACGCCAGGTCCACGGTGGGAACTGTGCCAATGCTCTGTCCATACAGGATGATGTTCTCTGGGCTAATACCATATCTGGGTAAAACCAGAGAAAAACCCTTACAGTGCAGGATAAGCAAAGTTGTACCTCGACACAGATAAAGCGACAGTCTGTTCAGCTTCTCGTTCTGGGGCTGTAATTGTAACTACATGGTCGCTTTCATGACTCGCTTTGAGCATTTTTCCAGATCAAAACAACTGCCGAACGCAGCATGAAAGGGATTAAACAGTTATAAAAAAAAAACTGCTTTCAAAAATCCCCTTAATTTAAGACACATTATTTAACCTTTTAGGGGGAAAACCATGTCTTTGTAGTAGGCTTGTTTTAAAGGAAAGGATATTCAGAACTTGAATAGATTTTTAACTAGAGTTTAACTGTGGAGCGCAAACAACTGCCTGTATAAATGCCATCTTGTCGCATGTTAAAAGGATCTGCATGGCACAATGGCTTCTTGCATGTTCCACTCCCCCAACAAATTTAGAGAAATTCAGCAAAGTGGTTTATTACATAATGCTGCTAACAAACAAACAAACAAACAAAGCAACAGACACACGGGAAGAAAAATAGCCTCCTTGGCAGATGTAATAAATAAATGTATAAATAAATGTATGTATAAACGTGACGGCTCTACAAAACATGAAATTGGCCTCAGCTAACTGGTTGCTCATGCTGTGCAGCGTTGTGACAGAGCAACGGTGCTGCTTTAACTAATGTGACACTTCATCACACAACGTGTTCAAGATAAAACTTCCCCTCGCCTTATTTATCCATTTCACCCTTTCTGTTCTCACTGCATCTTTTCCCACTTTGTTCTGCTCTCCCACCCGACACGACCCTGATCTCTCACCCTGCTACCTTCAGACGGCCCGCGTTTATACCTTCATCTTTAATTGACCATCATCTTAAAATGCTTAAAACAACTCCTGTCACGTGCCAGCTGAGCGTAGTTATAGTGCCTTCAAGGACACACAGGGGCCGCTGGCGGTGTGACGTACCGAGTGCGAAGGGCGTGCCAGGCGGCGTCGATGTCTGCGTAGAGGTTCTTCTCTGAGGGCTTTCCCGTGCTGACGCCATAGCCTGAGTAATCGTAGGAGAAGATGTTGCAGTTGATGCGAGTGCCGAGGCCGATGTAGAAACTGCTCATCTGGCCCAGGTCAACTGCATTGCCGTGGGAAAAAAGCACTGTAAACCTGACAAGACATACACACACACACACACACGCACAGAGGTGAGGTGAGAACAACGGGTTCAAGGCTGAGAACAACGTGTTCAATGCTAAAGCCAAAGTTGTTATGCTGCAGCCAAAATGACGCATCCGAAAACTCTGGAAACTCTACTTGAGTAAAGCTAAACGAAAGCGGCACAGGACAAGTTTCCCAGCTGTAAACAAACTGCGGACAGACACAGCAAAGTTAGTGGGAGTAGAGTGCTGCAGCGGGGTAGATCGGTTCACCGAGACGGTCTCAGGTAAAGTGACTTGCTCCTTTTAGATTTTGCACAACCTGAGAGGCAGGATATCCACCAGAAAACCAAGCTAGCAGTGGATGCATGTTGTACTCCCCAAAGCTATCTGATCCTTCTTCTACACACATACTGTTAAGAGCTCCTCCCTCTGTGGTTTTGTTTATGAACCCACAGAGCCCGCGGCTTCGCTCTTGGCCTCTTCATTCACATGGAGGCATAACAATGACTCAAACATATCAGGTCTGGTTTGGATCATTTCTTATGTAATAGACACTAATGCATGACACACAGATGGTAAAACAAGCCTGTCTGTTTCATTTCAAATCGATTTTGTAAATTTATATGCAGCATAATGGATATCAAACGGATGTGAAAAACTTTTACGCATGTTTAGTAGTATTTTACATTCTTCCTTAAACCGGTAATACCGATCACTTTTCAAAAAAACCCGCAAAAATAAAACTAAACCAAAAAAAACCCTCAGTGTTACTTAACTCGCTGACGCAAATCTAGAGGAGGAGGAAAGAAGAGAAAGGTGATAACGTTTGAAGGATATCTTGACACTGAGCCAAACATTCTTCTTATGATAGCTATCACAAACAAGAATTTCTCAACGTGGAGGAATCTCAGCATACGACTGGACAGATAAAGAAGGGGGGGAAACGATATTTTTGAGTTTTAAGCACTGAAAAAGCCAGAAGGGAAAATCTTTTGAGTCAGCTGATGCAAAAAAGGAGGCGAGGACAGAGAGCAGAGCTCGGTGTGTGCTCAAAAGACTGACAAGAAAGGCCACTGAGGACGGGTGGCACGCTGTGATGAAGGTCAGGGAGGACGCGAAACAAGCAGAGGTCTGAAACAGAATGGGAGCCGTCAAACAACTCACCTGGCACTCGGAACACAGCGAATGTACATGCAGCCAATCCTGTTCCCCCGGCTGGACCGAGCCAGGAACACCTCTGTCGTGTCCAGCTCTCTCTGGGTGTACTGAAATTCTGCTCGCTCTGTGAGATGGAGCTTCCATCTTCCCTCCACAGCCCCGCCCCCACCGCTTCCAGCGACTGCCGCTCCGCTTCGCGTACGCAGGTTCAACGTCCCGGTTCCCCCTGGTGCGTTAGAGCCTCCTTCTGGATCCGGGAGAAAGGCGTAGGTGGGCTCGGGGGGCAGGAAGGCGAGCTTGGCCGCGATGCGGCTGGGACACGGCGGGCAGCAGAACAGGCAGCAGAGCTCACTGAGAGAGAGGCCATTCATCCTTCACTGTGCAGCAGGAGGACAAGAGGATCACTGTACTACTGAGTGCACATCAGCCCACTATTAATACAATGAGATTTTTATTACAATGTGATGTGCAAGGCACTTAAGTCTGCTGAGTGCTTTAACAGCGATGGCAAAAATACCACGGCCGTTTTGAACATGCAAGGTTTGCTGAAAATCAGATAGAAACATCGAATATTTGTGCATTAGTGAAATTAATTGCAGCTCAATTTATCTGCAGAAAATCAATCAATGCTTTATTGAGGCATCTGTGGATGTGAATATTCTTGACATGACTGAGCTTATCCAATGCTCTTTTTTTTCCACGATTTCACAAACCAAAACAATCGGGTAATTAAAAGTTTTATCTATAACTTTTTTATATTCAGTTATATCTATACCGCCCCCCCCCTCACAATTTCACAAACCAAATCGGTCAAATAAAAGTTATATTAAAAACACATGTCCTCTTTATCATGTTTTTGAATGTTTGTAAACCTTAAAAAAAAGTATTTTTAGGGCTTGAATTAAGATGCGAATGAACAACAGCGACTACGGACATCTGAACATGTTCTGTAAAAGAAAGCTGCAATAAGAGAGATGTCTACATGTCGTCGCGGCGAACAAACAGCATTTGCATAAAAAGTGGACTTACCTGTTGAGCTTAGTCCACTCTAAAAATAAACAAGGATAAAACAAGGAAGACTTCCTCCACGTCAAGGTCTCAACCGCATCCGAGCCCCGGACCGCGCTGGTGAAAAAGTAGCGGAGCCACCGTCTGACAGGGGAGTCTTATTCACGAAATAGGTGCTTTGTTGTCAGCGAGGCGACTGAAGTCCGGACCGCATCCATGTTGTCCACTTGTTGACTGGTTTAAAAAAAAAACATAAAACAAATTCTGCCACCCGGATATTTCAAGAAAAAAAAAGGGTGCTCCCTCAGGATTTTTTTTTTTTTTTTTGAGGAGTAACAAGCGTTCTCGAAGCAACTTTTGACCGAAGCTTCACTTCAACGCAGCTGCGAGCAGAACGCCCGTTATCGTTTATCTTGTTCCTCTGGCGACGGTTCCGAGTTGCGCGCGAGCCGCCCGTGCGCGCGAGCCGCTAGCGCTGCGCTGGCTTAAGCTAGCAGCAGGACGTAAACACGGCCGCTCTCTTTTGAAACAAACGCGGATGTCCCGACGACGGCCGCCGTTAAGTCAGCAGTTTTTCCACACGCGTGGCATCGTCTGCGTGGGTCCACACGCACACACACACACATACACACACACGGCGGCTCCTCCCGTCTTCGCGAACGGCGTCTCGTCATGTACGTTAATCCATGTTCCTGCGGTGTTTTCCCCACTTCTCCGCTGTTTTCACCGCATCCGGAAACGACAGCTGACAGGATGTGACGTAAGGCGTCCCCATTGGACAATTACGGGAAACTCGTTATCATACTGGGGGACAATTTAGTACAAGACACGTACGAGTGAAATATTTGTGCTAATTGTTTCATTTCACGGATCGTGAACAACAGATACATGAGTATGGGTACTGGGGACACTAGAAAATTTACATTTTCTTAAAATGTGACTGCTGAGAGCTGAATTGAACGATTGAAGCAATGCTGAAAATTGCTGCAGTAATAAAATATATCTATTGAATACGTTTCTCCTTGCATACTCGCAAAATTACAAGTGTGACATTTGCGGATATAGGGGCTTTCTTCCTTTTAACATTAATTTAGGCAACTGAATTTACAACTCACATTGCTTCAACAATTACAGCTCTAAGCTTTTATGCATATTCTCTGCAGGGAAAGCACGTTTAATTCTTTTTATCAAGACTTGGATTACGTTTAGTGTGGCTGTTCTCAGTGACAAAGTCCTGCATATTCTCTGGTAAAGAGGTCAAAAGGTCCACGTCATCCTTATCTTTTTCTAACCTTTACTTCCACATTTTCGCACTTCGAAGCTTCCCAGTTCAACCACAGTGTGATCTGACGGCCACTTTTAAAAACGGTATAATAAAACCGAGTGGAGAGGTTTTAAAGAAGCACTGGCACATGATGCGGCTAATCAGGCAAATTAAGACAAAACACACGTCGGTGGAGCTTTAACCACTGAGCATTTCAATCAACATACAGTAACTGCTCTAGCGTTTGTTTTCAGCATACAACATTTCTAAAACATCTAAAAACACGTATAGGTTCCCCACTTGAAATGTTCCAACTAGAAAGTATGGTAATTTCAATAGCAATAGTGATGGAAATATTCCATTTAGTTAAGTTCAGGAAACTTGCTGCCATGCATACTTGTTTGCATGAACTTCCTAGATTACACCGACGTGTTTCTTTGTTTAAATGTACGGTATTTGCGGGTAACGTCAATGGCTATTTTGCTTTTTTTTTTACAAAGAAAGTTTCTGTCCTTCCTTCGTTGGATGTCACGTTCTATTAATTTCAAATTCTTTTTGCCTCTAATGAAATTCAACAAAACATTGGTATTTCTTGAAAACAAGGTTGGCGATATTTCTTTAGTTTCTTCAAGTCTTTTTTTTTATTATTTTTTTTTATTTGAGGATATGATAGTGACTGAGATGAACATTCGGTGCTATTGCAAAATACCATTTTTCCTGACAGCGCTCTGCTGAGTCTGAGAGCAATATTTAAGTGAGATACTGGAAAAGCCAAGAACCTACAACCTGTATCACTAAACACACTAAAAAAAAAATACAATCTTTATGTACCCAAAGCCCATAAACATACACCTACCACATAAAAAATGCATTAAAATACAAGACAAGGGTAAGTTAAAATAAAATTTGTGATTTTATTGTTTTGTACTTACTCTTACACATCATACAATCCTAAATCTTTAAAGAAAAAAAAACAAAACAAACAAACAAAAAAAAAAGATATCTGGTGGTGTTTCTGGGGGACTGGAGTGCCAAGGGACAAAAACTACAGCTCTGAGGACATTGCAGATTTCATTTCATGTCCCTCAAGCTCATCTTTTAAGACAAAATGTCTTCAGTCTTGCTAAAATCAAACCAGATTCATCACAGCTGGCGGGTTTCATCACTATCAGTCACTGATAATGATTAATAATAAAATCATTATAAAATGTTGCATGGAAGAAACTATCCAAGTAGCAGAACAGAGAAGAAAACCAATTTACTGAAAACATCAAGGTTAGTTACATATGCTTTGCCCTAATTGCTGGTGCCAAGTCCTTCATCACACATGTCATACGTTTTATTGATCCAAATGGGCGTCCATCCTCTACTCAAAGACCGCCAATATTGGGGCTCAGTGTAGTTTGATAAATGACACTGCGGCTTATTTTGTGAGTTATGGTGGTTTACATTCAAACTGCTCACGGTCATTTGAAAAAAAAAAATGCTTTGATATGAGCAGTCAATAGAAAACAGTGTAACCCATGAAATCCACACGATTTACATAGCTGAACAATCATTCCAAGAAAAAGAGGTTATCTTTGAGAGTGTTACCAATCTGTGAAGGAAAAAGGGGACGTTATTCTGCAATGGTCATCTAGCTGGGATATTCTGTGTATGTAGGATGCACCTCAGGGAAGACATGTTCAAAAAAAAAAAAAAAAACTGCTTCAACTACAACCAGCTCCTCAAATATTATTACTCTTGTATATAATTATCATTCAAGAAACCCCTTGAACTCCTTCTGGATTGCAATTTTCCACAAGTGATGAATAAGATGAAGAAACTAAAACACAGGTAAACAAGCTCACTCTTCAGTCACAAAGCCACATGTCCTTTATCGACACTAAGACTTGATGGGAAAAAAAATGATTAAAGGCCGATTTTCCAATCATAGTAGTTAAAGCTATTTTCAGCTGGTCCCGTATGATATTCCATGTATTCAAGGAAAAGGGTCATTCACATCATTAAATGTTCTGCATTGGCTTAATGTGTAAATGCATACTCTGCAAAGTCCTTTTTTATCATTTCTACAGCTTTTTTCATACATCTTTAGTTATCAAGACTGAGCAACATTCACAAGGAAAGCTTTTGATAATGAAAAGATGAAACCTCAAATGCCCCTCTGCAACTCACAAGGGTCCTTTTAATTTCACTATGCTATGAATAGAATCAGTAACAGGATAAAAGCATTGACTGAAAAAAAAACTGCAATTCAAAGAGGTTAATAAAGCTTAGAGGGGCTTGTGAACAATATGACTTGTATATTAAATGGAAGCCAATTGCTTGCAGGAGATAAGTCATGGTAGAGCCAGTTACTAAAAGTACTTTGAACATTACATGGGCAGATAATGTGCTATAAATTGTAAATAAAAAGGTGAAATAAAAAGGGCGGGGTCAGTGCCACTTGGGGCACTGTCTTTTTTTTTTTTTTTGGAATAATTATTCAAAGCACTTTTATATACATAGTACTATTCTTCACTTTCGTCCCCCGCCTTTATTACCTGGCAAAAATCTACATTAAGGTTATACTATATGAATAGGAGCCATGTTATTTACATTTGGAAAAAAAAAAAAAAAAAAAAAAAACAGAACAAAACCTGTAGAGTCCCGTTAACTTGAACCTCAAGGTTCCAGCCATGCATTGTGCAACTGCTGTGTGGCTTTTTTTTTTTTTTTTTTTTTTTTGC
>CAAKHG010016194.1:9338-34553 GCA_901007715.1 Dactylopterus volitans | reverse complement strand
TTTTTTTTGCAGTCAGCTACAACAAGAGTAGCCCCTATGTTTGACTGCACACATGCACATAAGTTTGATCTTCCTAGAAGAAGCTAGCAAGAGGCTTGTAACAGCACAGCACGCAGCTCTGCAGCATTGCGACAATCCTCTCTGGAACTGAGCAGAGGGCGCGTCAACGTGTAGACCAACTGCAGCCCAGACGGTTTTTATTCAGCATGTGTCGGTGGTCTGCTGGTGGTTCGAGAAACGTGGAGCTTCACGCTGTGGCTCCACGGAACAAAACAAAACAACAACAACAAAAAGAAAAAAGAAAAAAAGTCATTCAAGACAAAAACACCGTCCTACTAACCTCGCATCTACTGGTCACAAGCCGGCTTTCTCGAGCTGGCCTGCTAAAATAAAATTAAAAAAAAAAAAAAATCAAAATATAAACTGCAAATGACCCAGATGCTGAACAAAACTGAGCAGGCGTGGCACAACATATTGTGCTCTGCAGTTGACACACTTCGTTGTGCTTCATTTCCAAATCCAGAAATACTTTTTTTTCCCCCTCTCCTTTGCACAATTTTAGTACTAACGGCTTAACTGGACTCTACTCCATCATGTCAGAAATTGTGTATTTTTTTTCCCCCTACAATGGTTATATAATCAAGATGGAATTAAATATAATTGTAAAGGTTAAGTGCAAATCTGAATGATTTGCTGACACATGCGGCCAATCCTCCAGCACAGACCAACCAAACGATAAAAAATAAATAGAATGCAATCACACAGTTCAAGCTAACTACAATATATTAATATAGATCTTCTGATGTCATACGCTCATTAAAACAGAAAGGAAAAAAAAAACCCCACAGAATTCAATCACTCAGTTAAGTCAAGGATCTCAGTTTGCCCTCCCCTTTTTTTCCCCTCTCCAATAACTGCTCATGCACCCGATATCAGTATGATAAGTCAAGATATCAAAGAGAAACATTTCTGGAAAATGCTGAGACTTGAGAGTCCAAAGTGTGGTGACCCATAGAGTAAAGAGAGTAAGGGGAGGCGGGAATAAACAAAATATGCCAATTTAACAAAAACGTTGACATCATTTTTACTCTGGGAGAAAAAGAAATTGATACTCCAAAGCCCTTAAAAGGTCTTGCTGATGGATGAAATCTCCCAGTTATTTTTTTATACGATCTAAATTGACCTCCGTGTCGTCGTTATTCAGGCTGCGACACATTCCTCATCAGCTTAGCCCTGTCTTGTTTCAACTACCTCACAGGGATTGTATAAAAAAATAAACCCACGCGATCCCCCAAGTTGAGAAACAAAAAGGGTTAAGACCAAATGCCTTCCCTCCCCAAAGCAACGCTCGTGTCCATTAAGCCCCCACTGCTCTCTCCCTGACTCTCGAGCAAATGTGTTCACACACGCGCACGCACACATACACACACACGACTGCATACAAACGCACTGACAGACACACACCCGGACTCAGCCGCAAACAGTCACTAGTGGAGAGAGAGGGAGATGCTAGTAACGGGAAGCATCTGGACAGTGGCTGTGATCGCATCACCCCACCCCCACCCCTATTAGGGTTTAGACTATCGTGAACAAATGAAGCCATCATATCAGGTGTTTTCATCCGACTCGCCATTGTTCAAATTCACAAAGTCATAGACTTTTTTTCCGTCCGCAGTCAGTCCTCATAACTTCTGAATTTTCTCGGCCACCACAATGGGGTTCTCCTTACGTATGCGGTCAGCAGCTTCGCTCCGGTAATCATAGGGACAGTCGTGTTTGTCAGAGTAACGGTGGATGGCACAGAACAGGTTGCCACAGCGACAGTCAAAACCTTCAGTAAAGAGGAGTAAACAAAATCAGTCATGTGTAAAAGCTTGATGACAAACATCATTACGCATTAAATGAGCAACCGCACAATAACTCGTGCATGAAAGACGAGCGCTGCAGTGCCGCCACTCATCACAGTCAGGGTGCCGGCGCTACAAAAAAAATACCCCTTTAACAGTGAGGACATGATGAATGAAGGTCGGAGGGTGATGGCTCCTTCAAACATCTGTCATCTGCATATGAGCACTTTGTATGAACGTGGCATACAGGTCACTCTTAAGGCAATACAGTCTGGTTAAAAAAAAAAAAAAAAAGTATAGGCCATCTGCACGCTGCAAAATACTTTGAGCTGTGAAATACATCACTGTCCTGCAGTATGTCGCTCTCTGCACAACAGTGGGAGAAGGATTTTGCATGTGCGAAGGGGAAAGTTGCACCATTTCATCTCGCTGAGCCCTTTAAACTAGAGCTAAACTATTAAGAGATGTGCATTTATCCCGATGAGAACATTTGCATCATTAACACTCCAAAACGCGACGATCAATCAACAAAATAAAAATTTCTTGCGCCGAGAGCCTGCCCCCTGTAAGGCGGTCCAGCGCGTCGAGGTAAAGTCTGCAACTGAGGCGAAGAGAGGACGGTGAGAATTTAGCGGTGCAGAACACGTATTCAGATAAATGCAAGAAGGGCTGCAACAGTAACACCAGATATAATTTGTTTGGTCGTCTTCTTCACGGTTTATTTTCTTCATGCACGGCCCTCTGTGGGGAACCACCTGATGTATAGAGGGACTCTGTGAGCGAGTTTAAAATTAATGCAACACAAAAAAAGCTCAAAAGTCATTTGATTATATACATAATTGCATCAGAGGAAATGTGAGACAGCAGCGGCCTTGTGGGTTTTTTATGTTCACAGCTGAAAATAAATATGAACATGAGTGGACAGCAAGTGGCAGGTCTTTTTTTTTGTAATATTCTGAATGCAAACGCTTTGCTGAATATTCCGATTTAAATCTCTTTGGAAAACTGAAAAAGCATGGCTGGCATGCAAAACACAGGGGTGCGACGTGGCAGGTGAACAAAGCTGGCGAGGTTTTCACGTCCCCTTGTCTGATGTGTATTTTAGGGAGGTTCAGTCATTCTTTACCAGATTAAAGACCTCTGTGTTTCCAGACATTACTTTGTATCAGGCTTATGCAGGTGAAAGTTCAATGCAAAGCAGGGTGACAACACGCGGTACTGCTGGGGTCACTCGGCCGGCTGCGCCTTCATATTGACGGTTAGCTGTCACGCGATCAGCGGATTTTTGCACATAAGGCAAAGAAGAAAAAAAAGAAATCGACATTAAACAAATGGTTTTGAATTTCAAGCACTGTCCCAGATAACACAGGCTATGATTGTTGAGATACCCACCAACGCCAATTCATAAACCTTTGAACACTGTGTTTTTAAGAGGAGGTTGATAGTGTGTCAATGTGCGTGCGTGCATGAAATTCTTCCTTACCAGTCAGACCCACTTTCTTCCGGCAAGTAAAGCAGCGGTTCTTTTTCTTGTTTTTATCAGGGGTTTGGTCACCATCAGAAGACGCCTGCGCTGCTTCTCCCACCGGCTCTGTTGAAGCAGAGCGCAGTGAATGCAAGCAGCTCTGCTACCAGCACAGTACAGAAACGTGTGCACTAACAGGTTAAGTCGAATCTCTTCCGTGTTTGTTCCTCTCGTTAGGAAGCAAAGTCTGGCCACTAATCCTTACACTCTGCCTCGGCTTAAGACATTTGAATGGAGACTTTGCCGTAGCTCGAATTTAATTACATGGTCCCTTCATGGATTTAGACAAATGCAACAGAATATGCAGCGCAAGCAAAAATAACTGCACACCAAACAGAGAACTTTTTCCTTTTCTGGAAATTCCAAGATACCTCAACTGATCTGGCACCTGCACGTTTCACGAATTCAACATCTGCAGGAAACACTCCGGGTGCAACTAACTGGGATCTTTTAATGGGAGGCAACACAAATCAAACGATTGCCGTGTCTTCAAAAACTGAGTTAGCAGAACTTAAGTGACTGCATCTAACTGACCCAACTGTATAACAACACTGAGAAGCTAAATGACATGGAAAGGTCAAGTCTGTCTGAAACACCACACTACATACTCAGTTGACTTGTTTCCTGGTAACTTTACCTGACTTGCAGTTCATAATGAAATATAAGTGGATATTTGGACCGGAGGTATCTGTGATGCTCACCTGTGCTGTTGGAAGAACTCTCCTCTTCTCCCTTGTCAGCCTCTGCCCGATCCGAGTCTACAGCTACTGAATCCTGGGAGATGCTCATCGCTGTCATCTGCTGAGTGACTGGGCTGGTAGAGCTGGGACTGACGTTGCCAGACCATATCATACAAATAAATCCAAAAATAACAAATTAGGAATCATAAAATTTTTTTGATCCGTTCGATGGCCTATGTATGATCGGTTTACCCCCCCCTCCCAAAAAAATGTCTGAGTGACTGACTATATAAACGTTCATGCAGGCTACACAAGAACCCATGAATACACTATAATCACACATATCTGGTACAAATACTTATCTGTAGCCTCTTGAGAAAAAAAATAAACCCTTAACTGAAACAGCAAATTTGATTACCGGGTGTATTGCAGGGTTGTTGATGTGTGTTATCCAGCGAGCTCATAAATTCGAGCAGGCACTCTACTAGTTTTCTGTCTTACGGCCTACAAGATCTTTCATGGGTCTATCCTTACAACTACAGAAAAAAAAAACATTTAATGCAAAAATGTGCTTTATGATTTGTTTGCGGAATTTGTGCACAGCAAAAAAAAAAAAAAAAAAAATCAAAGCAGAGAATCTCAGTCAGCTGTTTTTAAGAGCTGGACTTTAGGAAAATTAGGTCACTGTCTTAAAGGCATTTCACAACAAAAAAACAGAATCATTGTTTTTTGTTTTATTACTCTTACTTGAGGAATGACTTAATCACAACTGATTCACAACGATTCCTTGGTTGAGTCCTCCCTGGAATCATACAGGGATAACCACATTTCCGATCTTTCAACATACCTTGTTGTTTGTTCCTCAGGTGGGGTTCCTGCCACATCTGTACTAGGCTCTGGGGTTGTGCTTTCCACAATGACACCAGCTGATCCTGGCGATCCTGCAGGTGATGTAGCAGCTGTGTGGAAGCAATCCATTTGTTTTTTTTTTAGTTTATCACCACTCACTGCCCTTGGAATATCTACCATGACCACATGCATTTTTTTTTTTTTTAAATTTCATGTTAAACAATTGGAGATGTCACTTTCTGGCCTTTTGATGCCACACAATGGGTAGCTAATTACGCAAATGCGTTTTAGTATTCAGCTTTCGATTATGCCTGAGCAATTTTTGAGAGGTTTCTGTTCGATGTCCATGTCCTTTCCACCCATAGGACCCAGAGATCAGAAAAGTGGTGAATCAGCCGCGAGTGGGTCAGCGGCATAGGCTGGCCTCCTTCTGTTTTAACAGTTTAGGTTGTTTTCTTACCTCAGTTGCCAGTTGAGAGTGGTTGGCAACTGTCAAGGCTGTCACAAAGTGTGTTTGAGTAGTTCCTAACTGATTAAAATGACCCAGAAGTGTCTCAGTAGCACCAATGCTAGGAGCCGTTCAAATTCTCTAAAGCATCAAGGGGCTTCAGTGTTTCCTATACCACTTCTTTCACATAGAATACACCAGACCTTCCTTTATTAAATGAAAGGAGATGATGCTGTCCCACAATCCCTTGGTCCAAACCAACCGGTCATTCAAAAAAAAAACAACAAAAAGACAAAAACAAAAACAAAACATGAAAAAAACAAAATGAGACATTAACCAACCGTCTCTTATTTGAGGGGTTTTCCATCTTCTAACATCGTCACAAGAAGAAGTTACAAGCTCCTGATGTTGTTATCTCACATTCCACAGGAATCACCATACTTGTATTGTTCCAATGTTATCATTTAGCGATTTAGAACCAAAAGTTACATTTTATGGAATGTAAAAAAGAATGCTATCCTGTTTATACCGTTTATCCATCTCTGGGACATAAAGTCAGTTTTCAACTTTGACCGGCAGGTGAACTATAAACACTTATGCTGCTGGCCAGACAATGTTTTCAACTCGTTTGACTCTTAAAAATTAAATGCGCAGTAGCTGAAGGTTTTGCATTTTAGGCAGATTTTGCATAAATGTAGCCATTATTTTCCATATCAACTGGGATCATGAAAATAATTATTGGATAGGAGGATGAGCAACCATTCTGGTGACCAGTTCACTGGTGTAACTGCTTCTATACCTGTTTATTGAATCAGTGGTCACCTGACTGTCCACGTTCATCTTGCCTGCATGAAACAAAGCGGTCAGAACGCATGAGGCCAGGATCCACTCGTCTGTCTTCAGAACATTGTAGTCTCACCATAGCAGACTACATCAATACCATCCGCCATCGCATAAATACGTATCATAGTGTAGGAGGTTGGATTCTCGGATGACTTTTCCCTTTTCCTTAAGAATTCCCCTTCACATCTTTCCTTGACCTCATGATGTTTTCCAATGCGGTTAAGGAAAAGTGGCTAAGAACGATCGTAGTTACAATTTGAACACACCCAAAGTATTGAAGTATTGAAAGGACCATTAGCAACCCGATATGCCACTGAGCCACTAGTGGCATACCATCAGTCACTTCCAATCTTGGCACTACTGGTCTCCTACCTTTCTCTCCTGGGGGACTGGATCGCCCCCCTCCCTGTTGTCTCTGCAGGTGTTCCTTGTAGCAGACGGAGCACATGCCGTTGGTTCGGGGGTTACCATAGAAACCGCACCCCATAGTGCAAAGCATTGGCACCTGTGTCTGATTGGTCTCCTGAGCCATGCCTTGAGAGAGGGGGCAAGGGGAGTGGGAGAGGATATTCCTGAAAACAGGGTTGCAGCAGTTAGTCAAAAACTTAAGCAGCAATGATTTCATTACAAGTGAAATTGTGCTGGAGGTTGACAACGGGGCACGAGAGTGGAGCTGGATCAAGTTCAGAGCACCTTTAAAAATTAAGGGTTATGGGTCGACTAATAAAGGTGAAATTAAGGTTTTAACAAACAGCTGCACAATGCAATCATACAAAAATGAAGTCCAATTCCAAGAGAGTTTAGCTCTAATAAACTATAAGTCTGACACGTATCGCAAAAATATGACTATCAAAGGTAATGTTCGCATCAATTGCAACAGACTTCGTATCCTGTGACCTGATGCCATTAGTGTTAAGTAGAAAGCAAGACGGGAGCGATGGGTGGGGAGACGTGAAAAGCAACGAAAACTAGAAAATGTGCATGTGAATACCGAGGGTTGAACTGAATGGTCGAAGCAATGCTGGAAAATGCCTTTAGTAATGCTAAAAACAAAAACAAAAAAAAGTAGAAAAAAAGCTAAAACAAAACCAATATCTGGCTTGCCTGTATTAGCGCAAGTGTACACAAGGACAAAGTCATTCAGACAGCGAAGTTCTTCCTCGTATGCAGTCGTTTGCTTTGATGTCACAAGCAGGAAAATGCAATTCTAGAAGCGCGAGTGCTTAAGATTTCTAAATTAATCCTAAAAAAAGGGGAAAAAAAGTAGGAAAAAAGCTCCAAGACCACAGATGCCACAATTGCTTGCATTTAAACACCTGTGCATGCAGAACTTCGAACATTTAATGTATTGCTTCTTTACAATCTAGTTCGCTTTGATGTCAGGACTGCATGACATCATCCTGTGTGTGACAGCATACAGCGTGTGACATCATACAGCCTATGACACAGGCTATCAAAGAATGGTTGCCACGGTGATGGAGCTACGACTCAAAAAAAAAAAAGAAAAAAAAGAGAAAAACAGGCCAACTTTTGTGAAACAGTAGCATGCCATTGACTTATTTTTTTTTAAATACGTAAGTAAAGCACGTACGAGGCAGAACTAGCTGATATCAAAACATGACCATTCATTTTAATGAATAAAGAGGAAAGTTTTTTCTTTTCTTTTCTGGAAGCGGTTTAATAAGGTGGGGGGAGGTTGAGGCTCTCTCACCATTGTTTAAAAAGCTGAACATTCGGGTTATTTGAACGGGCTCTGTGGCCCGAAAGTATGCAGAAGTAATTGGCCAGCGGATAACTTGGGAGAGGAGGAAGCATTCGCACTAAATGGTTACAAGAGTTAATAATGACAATGGGGATTAAAAGTATGAGCGCTCTCGGGACGACGGAGGCGCAACAATGACACGATAAAAGTCGACATGAAATCAGCGGCGGCGTGAAAGAGCCCAGCTCGGCGACGGTTTCATCACTTCGCTCCCACACCGAAGTCAACTAAGAAGGGGGGGAAGAGAGAGAGAGAAAAAAAAACTCAAGGCTTGTTGGCGCAACAGTACCTTAACGACTGCAAAAAAATATTAACATTTTAAAAAAGAGCCGGTAAAAAAAAAAAAAACTTCCTACACAGCGCGCGGGGAAGCTAACCAAGTTGCGGCTGGCTGCCTCCGCTCGGAGCTCGGCTCCGCGGCAGGAAACAATCGGCGTCCTGTGCCGCTTCTCGCTCGCTTAGCTCGCAGCGAACATAGCAAACAAGCCTCCGCTGGACGCTCAGCGCGACGCCACACACCGGCGCCGCAAAACACACGCGAAACCTCCCCGAGAGGCTCCCAAAACACGGTGGACGTCGAGAAAAAAAAACCCACCCGCGGGGCTCCGCCGGAGGACGCGCGGCGGACCGACCGTGTGTTTTACACCGAATAAACACTCGTGTTAGCCAGCCGCCGCTAGCTCCAGCGCTAGCGTCGTCGGGCACCCTATAAACAAGAGGGTTCCGCGGCGGTGCCCTGGCGGCTTTCTAATCGCCAACACCGGGCGAGTGTCTCACCCCGCGATCCGGGAGGACGAGAGTACCTGGAATTCAAGGTACCGGGTGCTGTCGACGACCTTGGGCGTCAGATTTGTCCAAGTTGTGTCCCCAGCAGAGCGGGCGGCCTCCTGCTCGGCGTTAGCTCCCGACAGAAACAACGAGCATGACGTCACCCTCAGCATCGATTCAGCCCTCAGTGAGAAAGCCAACATAGCAAAGTCCAGCGGCGGCGGCGTCGGCGGCGGCACCCCAGCAAGGCGGCTGGAAACGCGCGCCCCTCCGCGACCGCAGTCAATGACACGCTGCCACTCATCGGTGGTCATCATTTATTAACGTGTCGGCACGGCGACGGCTCCATTAAGCCGCTTCCATTAAGGGTCAAGACACAACATGCTGAAATTAAATACTGCAAATCTGGAGAGGCGCATGAAATTCTTGAGCTCTTTGAGCTTTATTTGTCACAGGGGAAAGATGAGCTTTGGCTTCATTCTGGGAATACTTTCAATTACTTTTGACATAACAGATGCACAAATACTTCTGTTTAAATACTGACAAATTATAAATATATACATATCATTTTATTGGGGCAGGTCAAAACCTTAACTTGCATTACATTGACCTCCACAAAAAGTGTCAAACAAATGTGAGTTCAAATTACATCCTGAAGAGTGAGGATGACATGAAGTACAGGGCACTTTCATCAAAGCTAAAAGATATTTAAAAATGGTCCATCCACAGTAACCATCATGCTCCTGCCACCGCACGAAGTGATTCAGCTCTGGTCCGGTGGTCCGGCCTGATCCATCTCCTCTTCTCTTGCTGCCCTCTCGGTGATCTGAGGTGCAAAGGGCCCCACCTGCCAGTTGAGCGGTGTGTTGTTCAGTAAATACTCCATGACATCATCCAAAGACTGTTGCACCTGGGAACAGGAATGAAGCAACATCATGTCATATGGTTAACACAAAATTATTAACGTAAGGATGCATGGCAAAATACTTCACCTATGCTTTATTCGGAGGGATCTCTGAGGTTACAGTCGCGCATTAGTACAGACAACATTACCTCAACTGCTCTACTTTCATAAATGCATATGAATGAGGCCTATGGTACCCCTGAGACAGGATGTTTGTTTATGTACAGCATGCAGCACTGTTTCCTATTCAGTTCATGTCAGTAGAGGGAAAGAAATAGAGGTGGGGCCTAACTGTTCAGAAGAAACAAAAATTCAAGCATTAATCTATTTTTGGCTCAGCTTATAAAGCAAATAAGGCAGTGCAGGGCAATTAGTACTTGGGTCAAGTGGTGACGGCTCCTCTCCAGTAGGAGTGGAGTGAAGCTGCTGGTGCTCCAGAGAGAGGACTGCAGGTCTTCAGCGGATTGCCTTGCCCTTGTCAGCTGGTCCTGGACTGCTCCTGGGAGACCCTGAGCGCTGGACACCACACCGGAGCAAGCCGACTGCAGCTGGCCACTCAGACCACGCACCATGGAGAGGACACGCGATTCCAGCTGCTGTTCACGGACAATGTGGAGATGAATGGTGAACAATGGCATATTATTTCACTGAAAGAAGACATTATGGAATTTCCCCAACATTCCCTTCAACTCCCAGTAAAACAACGCAATATCACTCGTTCCTAAATCTGCGAAGGCATTACGATGCAATGGCAGCCTCGGAAATGTAACTCAGATCTATTGCTGAATTTCTATCATCGTTTTTTTTATTCTTGATAGAGAAAAGTGCTCATGTTCTGACATCTTTAATTTAGTCAGTGTTCCAGATCACCTTGGAGCACACAAACTGCATATACAATACAGAGAGAGTTTTATGTACACTATCAAGTGGCTCTGACCTCAGTCTCATTGCTGCCGCCCGGTTCTGACTCAGTTTGACCGGCTCCAGCCTGCCCCTGCTTCCACTCTGTCCAGCGCCGCAGCAGCTGCTCAGACGCTCCACCTATCTGGTTGCTGGCGTTACCCAGGCCAGTGCGGGTGCTCTCCAGCAGGTCCAGAGTACTGGTGATCTGAGTCACCGCAGCGTAGGTGGCATCCCTGGCACGCTGCGCGCGACCCAGGGACAGCTGCAGAGCTCGCTCCTGGACCTTGGCAGAGAGTTTCCCCAGACGGACAAAGTAGCTGGGGCTGGTGGATGAAGTGGCCATCTCACCTGTGACAGGTTCAGCCACAGCGGCTGAAAAAGTAAAAATTTATTTCATATAAATTTAAATGTTAAATGTAGCAGGGTCATCTACAATTTTAAATATGGCTTTAGATATTTACAAAAATCCCCCTTATGTTAACACATCAAAGCACAAACATTGCACTTAGGGCAAACTCTTTAAAAAAAAAAAGAGACTATGTGGCAGCAATTCTTTATTTCTTTTTTGTTTTTTTTATTTTCAATTATACTGGTGCATCTGTTCCATGGAGGGCTACTTCACTCTGAGCGGATTAATGCACATTTTGTCAACGACAGACAATAGTTTGGATGGTCTCACATGGCAACAGGATTCTCCACAGCACTGGAAAATGGTTTGGCTGCCCCTATTATTATTCTGATATCACAGAAAAAGCAGTCACAGTCATCTGAGGCAGATTCTAAATAGCGTTGGAGGGCACTAGTTATGCTTTGTCTTGCACAACTGTGTCAGCACTGCATTCTTTGTAACCATTGTAGGAAATAAACCCCCCACCCTATTAAGAGTACTACCACTATAGGCACTGACGGTGCTGATTAGAGGAGCAATTGCATTGTTTTCACATACACGATAAGAGAAGAGGATGACCTCTTGCATATTTGTGCTATATTGGCATATGCCAGGTTATCATAATAACATTACATCACAGTAGCAGGTGTAAAAGCAGTGAGTGCTGGAAACTGTAGGTGGTTTATGGGCCAACTTAACAGAAGGCCAGTTCATTAGAGTGCCCTCGCTTGCTATGTATAGCATCAGCCATTCATGTGTCAAGTTCACCTGTCATTATTGAACAGGAATGATCATCCTCATCTTGGCCTTATTATGGCATCTACATTACGGTTAATTTATGTGGGCTGTCTCGTAAAATCAGCTGTTTGTCGGATGAATTCATGAAATAAGGATAGGCGCAGCTACTGGCTTGTACAGGAAATTACAAATAATAAAAATACCTCCATTTAGATCTTAATTATGTTTCCATAATATAATAACATGTGACGCCTGTGACTACTTGGATGTTTCCCCCCCCCGATTCTAATTAAATCTGCAATAGTGTTGTGAAGATACTTCAGGAAAGCAACTGACCCAGTTCTCTCTCAGTGAGCGGTAAGTTCTGGTCAACCCAGTCCTCTGATCGGCTGAGAGCCAGGCCCATCCCACTGCTGACCATCTGGCCCATGCTGGTGCCCATGACGGTGCTGATACCTCCGCTGACTGCTGCCCGGGTCAGCTGGACGCCACCCATCACAGCCCCCACCACAGCATCTTTGGCCCCTGCCACCGACTGGTACACCAAGCCCACTGTGTCCGACACCACCTGAGGAGGAAAAGGAGGATGAGCCATGAAACCTGCCGTGCCAGGCGAGCACTAGGAGGTGTTTTCATGTACATGGAAGATACACCAGAATGAGAAAATATAAAGTGGCACTCCATCCATCATCAATAATTACTCCATTATGGTCTTTTCTTTTCCCTGTATCAAATATCCCCATCGTGTCTTATCACACAAATACCATCATCACTTACTGTGCCAAAGGAAAACTGGAATGAAAGTGTTATATAATAAATCAATCCAAACACTTGGTAAAAAGCTAAAGAAAAAGGAGCATCACAAGGACAAAAGAAGCCCAAGAAGAATTGAATGTTTGCCTACATTATACTGGTTCTCTCTCTGACCTTGTCTGCTGGTTGTTGAAGAATAGGCAGCTTCTCTTCCATCTTATCCAGTCCTTTCTGGGCATAGTCATTTACTGTAGCAACTGAAGCAAGCGCATAGCAGGCATTCTTTTTAATTCAAAGAAAAGGCAATATTTACAGGATGACAAGAATACTCCACGAAATGGGTAAGTGACAATAGCAAAAAGGACAAGAGCTGTGATTCTTTTTCTGTTTAACTGACAAAGGTTCAAAGGTTTTCAAAGTTTTAAAAACTAAACCTCTGTCTGGATTAGTTTTATTCCTGCTCAGAAGTAACAAGGGGGAGTCTGCAATGCTCGTTCGGATGTTACACATTTCTTTTTTTGTAAAGTTATAGCGCTCATATTTAGCATGCGCAGGGACCTACGCTGCGGCTCTATCATGTCCAGAAGAGGCTTGGATCCGGAGGCGGCGGCCGCTCCCAGCGTTCGGACTCCGCTCTCTGCTGCATCCATGACTCCCTTCAGCAGGGGCACGCTGTCCCTGGTGCTGCTGTAGGCACTGGAAACCACCCCGCAAGCTGAGCTGACCAGAGGCAAGTTGCTGACTCGAGAAACAACCGACTGGGAAATAAAGATTAACCGTTACGGTCATCGAAGCTATACCGTAAGCAGAAGTCAAACTGCAGCGGTGTGTCCAGAATTCATGACATATGATGTGAAGACTCTGAGAGAACAATGGCCGGAAAAGCATTTTGCAGAAACGCCGGTATGAAAAAGCGAAGTTGACATTTTAAATATAACATTTCATCATTTCATCCATTTGTGTGAGATTTTGTAATAATCAGCAATCAGCTGGATTTGTGGGAATTGTGAGTTGTGGCCAGCTAGAATTACAGCTGCGCGGCTGCAGGCCTCCGCTGAATGAGGTGTATTGTATGAAGTAAGGGTAAAAGAATTCCACCATTCATCATCCAATTAAGAAATTTTTCATCTGTCAAAAATCCGCACATGAGTTATGTCAAAGGAGGTCCCAGTGAACTTGACCTTCTAATAAGTCCATCCTTGAGGCCAACTGCAATTTTGTCACAATCGACAGGGACAAGCGTGCGGTCAACGTGACCTCAACCTGTGACCAACAAAATCTAATCAGTTCATCCTCCAGCCGGAGTTCATTTTTTTGTGCCAAATCTGAAGACGTGTCCTCGAGGTCTCCTCGGATATCGTGGTCACAAGAATGGGATGGGCTGACTAACAGACGGGCGGCTGGACAACCAGGAAATATAATGACTTTGGCCTTTGACTGCGCTGCATAAAAATAGTGAAATACAATCCTGTCGGTGAATGTACGACTGAAAGGGAGCTTTTGAGAGCAGACTTCATATATTCTGCTGGAAAGTGATTGATTCGCCACAGCGGCTTATCAAAAACGGAGACATTCTGAGCATCAAATGAGCTCGTAATGTGCTCCGGGTGTCATTTTGGTTCACAGTGCCACTCACCTGCTGGTCCCCATTTGCCGCTTGTGCTTCTGCAGCGCCGCTCTCATTAGTCTTCTCGCCGTCTGCCATAGTCGCTGCTGGATTCAGTCTCTGACATGAAATACAAAGGAGAGATTCACCTCATGTTGCTTGAAACTCGCAACTCTTCCCGCCTGACATTCTTTGTTTTAAGTGGCCGATGAACTTTATCTTGCAGGGAATTAGTGTCTTATGAATTTGGAAATGAAATCACTTTCCTGTCAGAGGGAAAGCTCAGGCCTAAAGTCAACTCAACCGCAGCCCTTTCATTTGTCAACACTATGATGCAACATGAACGCAACATCACTCAGAAAACAAAATGGTGCAGCCAATAAGACGACAGAAGACGACGCTGTCAAAGCTGAAAGTCAGAAATTGGACTAGGAGACGGTACTGTATATACGGGCGAAACTTTTTCTTTTCCCCCAGTTGTATTTTTGCATTTTTAAAACTCTTGAGACTAGTCATGCTGAAATAATAAAACCTCAACATCAGATGTCTGAAAAAAGTATTATATTGAGAGAGATGGGTTGGCTCGCATGGCCAAACCCATCTCAGGGTCATCCAAGCAGGTGACGTCCTGCCAAATGTCATCACGTTGCTTCTAAGACATACATGACTTATTCCTTTAACATTCTGCAACAGAGTAAATGCATTAAATTAAATTTAAAAAAAAAATCATAACCAACTTATATGTATGACTAAAGGTCATGTATGACTGCCTTAACAGTCATGACTGCCTCTTAGTCATGTGTGACTAAAGGTCATAAATATAATCGCTGTTTTGCCAATATCCTGTTGAATCACTATGTAAGGATCTTTCCCTTGACTCTCTTCCGGTTCTTTTGTTGAAACAGTTCCAAGAAGTTCTCTGGACAGAACACCAGGACTCAGGTGTTGCCAATTTATTATGACCATAGAAAAAAATACCCAGCTAGCCATGCTGGGGGATCCCTCTTTGTACAAAAGGCAGGTTGATACAAGATGAGCGGAGCGGAGCCCCGGGTATCATGTTGGAGTTCACCGTACCCAGTTTGGTTCACTCCCTGACATCATCCTCAAAGACATCTTTATGGGACTCAGTGATATCACATAGTCATAGTCGAAATAAACTATACAGTGGCTCGATGATCTCATACAATAGATACCACACAGCCACATACAGCGGCCCCATGATATTACACATAGTCATGCTTTGACCAATCATAACACCCGCACATGAACAATTATCGAACAACTGCACCAGCTAACATAAGAACACTATGTAGTGATTCCTTCTGGTGCCGGCAACACGTGCACAGCATCTGCTCTCTGCCAGATGGCAGCGGGCGAAAATAGATGGCCTGTCTTTAGTACAACACCGAACAAGTTCCGTGACCTGATGTAAAGGGTTGAGGAGTCAAAGCAGGACGTGACCCCCAGATGCCGCCGCCGCTGCTGCCGCACAAACATTCAGTCATATGTTCGCGCTCGTGCTCTAGCCTTCCGTCAGCCCGCGGCAAAACGTTTCGGGTAGAACATCCACCTGACGAGAGGGCAGACAGACAAGCCTGAAATCTCCATCAAACCACGCTGAGAGCCCCGCCGATCCACCTTTTGAAGGCTCTTGTGTAGAACTATTGAGTGTTCAACTTACACATATTCTTTTAGATGCCAGTCTGAATCAAAAAACACACTCTTGATATGTTCTTGACACACGTGGTGTTGCTGACATCTCCCCGGATTGCTGCCAATTGCGTTCTGTTGCAACAGCTCGGTTGAGCAACATGTTTGTGTTTTTGCCTTTTCTTTCTTTTCTTTCTTTTTTTTTTTTCTGAGGCGGCTGATGACTTCTTCGTTGGCGTTTTATTGCGATGCAAAGTCTGACACCGCGCGTGCTGGTATCAAAAGTGCGAGATGAAACGAGAGATAATTTTCAAGAGACGCGGTGCGTGTTATGCAACACAAAATCTAACGGCTTCAGATGTCCGGAAACAATCATTTCAACGAAGTGATTCCAGAAAAAACAAAATCAAAACAACAACCCATCAAATCACTATCAGACTTCTCTCTGCGCTGCTAGAAGACTCACTCTTTTTTGAGCCACACTACTTGGGCAGGGGGGGAACATTTGTGCTCACTTTGGGGGCAAAAACAATGTGACCTTTACTATTAATGGCCAGGCTGTTGCTGTAGACCTCCGGGACACAATTAAGGCAGTTTTAATAGAGAACAGTGTTAAAGTCAGTGGATTACAAATGATCCAAAAGAGGCTGAATTTACATGGGCTTAATTTTAGGTCCGTTGGGGAAAAAAACATGGGTCAACACACAATTCAAGTCCTTAAGAAGGAAAATAACAACGTTTAACGCATTTATTTCTCAATTTTTTGACATCAGGTCGGGAGGGGGTTCGCTTCTAAAAGCCTCAAAAACTCCAGTTGGGCTTCTTTTGACGCAAACTCGCGCCCTCCAGGGGGCGCAGTTTCGCTTTCGGTTATCATGGCAGCTGAACTTTACCCCAGATGAGGAACTTGTTGCAGCAACCTTGCCCTCGCGGTCAACATTTCGCCGTAGTTTCTTTTCTTTCTTTCTTTTTTTTAAATTTACTCCTCCTCGGCGACGCTGCCAGGAAAGCAGCGGGCAGACCGCGGCCGTTTCCTCCCTGGTGAGAGGGAGGCGAGGCCGCGCTCGCGGACTCCGCGGCGCGCCCTCGTCGAGCTGAAGTTGGCGTGTGAAGGCGGAGCGACGCGTTTCAAAATCAAACACTGACCTGAGGTGTCCCCGCGTCCCGGTGAGACCGCGCACTTTACTGACGAGCAATGATCCCGGGGGAAGACGACAAAAAGGCCCACTGACTGACTGACTGACTGACTGGGTGTGTGTGTGTGTGTGTGTGTGTGTGTCCGGAGGCTGCTGGATCCGCTTGCCCGGAGGGCGGGAGCGGGGGGGGATTGCCGTGTGAACTTTTAACCAATTAAATCAGAGTGCGCGGAGGCCAGCGCACCTTATTGTCACACTTCAAACGCACGTCCGACACGCGCCGCCCGCGTCGCCATGGTTGCACGGCGGACGGCGTGCACGCGCCTCATACATTTTTTTTCGTTTTTTTTGTTTTCAGTCATTTATTTGTTTGTTTGCTCGTGTGTTTGAAGGGGTAACCTAATTGAAAGTAGACCAGTGCGCGAGAAATAAATTAGAATAGCATAGAGCGTTGGTGTTTCCGTTTGAGTCGTGTTGATATCAGGCAGCTAAAGATGGAGAGGCAGAAAAGAAAGCTGTCAGGGGCTCAGGGCCGAAGACAGAAGAGGGGGGAGGAGAGAGATTTTGACTGGATGAAAGAAGAAAAAAAAGCTTCTCCAAGTTTGTTGAAAGACAGCAGGTAAGTTACGTCAGTGCCGCAAGAGGTTGTGTGTGTGTGTGTGTGAGGCTTGGAGATGTCCAGGTTAGCTAAAGCTGCTACGAGTACAACGACGGTTTACTGTTTTCCTGCAATTTAATAAGTGAAATAGAATTTAATACGTGAAACAGAGTGCACGTCCGTTTATAGTTGTCAAACTGAAACGCTAAGAAGTCAATTTTTTAACAATTCCAAATTCGTAATACCGATGACTAATTCTTCCAAATTTAGCATATCGAGCATTAGCTTCCAAAGCGTTGAATTGTGGTCTGCAAAGTATTCTAGGTTCGAGTTGCAGTCTAAAAATGACCAAATAAATTAAAAGATTTTAATCAGGGACAAAATATCAGCACAATACTCTCTTTATTGGACGAGACACCACAGCAGCGAGGCGCCCGGAGAGATGCAAAGCGCTTTGAAAAAAAGGTCTCTCCTCAAAATAAATGTCCGGACCAAGAAAGCTTCTCTGAACTCCATGCGTTTAATTGATTTATGATCAAAATTTTCCCACATCACTGTGTGCTGATCAGTATTTATAATAGCCCATGACAAGAAAAATAAAGTTGTTTGTGGATATTTTACTTTTAACACAGTTATCTTTTTTTTTTTTTAAACTGGATGGTGAATCATAAAACATCAATTATACAACTTGGGAGTGGTACACTTGAGGTTTATGTCGTCACTCCAGTATAGCACTTCAGTGCTGTGTGATCAGATGCAGTGTCCAATCAGGATATCATTTAAAATTAAAATGTCATGTTTTTTTATATGTGGTTTGGCTGCTATAGTTTTGAAACCTGATCATTTTCATATGCATAAATTTCATAGGCTTTGTATGTGGTTTGGCTGTGATATACAGTATCTAACTTAAAACATGTAGACATAAAAATGTGTAAATTATGTGGGACCATACTTCATTTCATGTACATTCAGGTCTTCTTAGGCTGCTTGATGTCATCACTCTCATATCTACCAGTATGAATTAAGACTGCTCTATTTCACAAGGTCATTTCATTCAGGTGTGAGGATGCAGAGGAAGAAGAGAGGAAAAAGAGAAAGAATCAGGACAGACAGGGGAAGGCAACAGGTTGGTCTAATATTAGGTGGAAGTGTAGGAACTGCCACTTGATACAAGTGATTAGTTTCTAAATATTATTGAAATTTAAAAAAAATGCATTAGCAAGCTGTGTAATCTATTCAAAGCTATTAACTTCACTGCTGTGAAGGACACAGCTGGGAAAGGCCTCACAGACAGGTACACTGACAGAGGTAGTTTGGGGTTGTTGTTGGCTAATTGTAGGGGGCAAAGTTACCACAATGGCTCTAATGTGAGGGGGATGCAGTAGGGTATCCAAGCTTTGATACAACAGGTGTCCAGATTCTCTGTTCATCCCCTGCTGAACCTTCTGTTATGCGACGCAGCTCCATCCAACAGAGAGTGTCTAACCCTCTTTGGCACTCTTCAAAGATTGTGCACCTTCTTTTCGTCTTCTGTGAAGAGGTGTTGTGTTGACATTACACCGAAGCCTCTGATTGACACCAGGTGGGACGCAAAGCTAGACTCTGTCAAAGCTATAGGTTAACAGTACTGTGGGTGCGGGGGCTGGGGGCGGGTTCCAGATGTGCTAGATGGCAGGAGTCAGCAAAATTGTCTCAGAGGCAAAGTCATTGTCTAATGAGATTGTAGGCATGGAGCTTCTTGTGTGCCTCTCAGAGATCAACTTTGCAAGCGGCAGATGTCTCAATGGGCCCAGTCATTAGATTGATCGATTCTCTGTATAGAGAGGAGGGCTTTCAGAGGTCACTTTAAATTGCACACAGGATAGCCATTGAAATGGATACTTCTCCAGAATTCAAAGAGAGACGTTTTAGGTGCATGGTTTTCAATGTCATTGTCGACACGGTCATACAAGAGCTGTCTGACAGGTTTTGAAATCTTCAGCTTGTGTCTGTGAGAAATTTAAATTCATCGCGAAAATGGGGCACATGACAAAAGCTGAGCTGGAGGAATCAGTTAGCGGATATGTCCTGACTGCCTGTGATCTATCCAGGGATCTCATTCAAGAAATATACTCAGCAAGCTGTCTACTGAAGGGTTACAAGGCTCTTGAGAAGTTAAATTGCCTCATATAGGAGAATTTTGACTTGGAGTTCCCAAATTTGACAATTGCCCTTAGAGTATTCCTGACCATGCAGTAAGCTGAAGCTTATCAAAACATACCTTCGTTTGAGTCTGAGCAATGACTGCTTGATCCCGTTTTCACTGATCTCGATTGAAAGCAGTGTGGCGCTGTCTATTTCATTTGGTGCCATTATTGACAACTGGGCAAGTGCAAAGGTGCGACACGTAGCAATTTAGTGCTAACGTTGTTACATAAAGTACGAACTGGGGCTGGGGGGCCGTAATGTGTCTGCATACCCCTCAGAAAGAAGGTAGTCGCACCCCTGGCTAAACAGAACATCAAAGACAGATAATGCGTTTTTTTTTGTTGTTGTTTGTTTTGTTTTGTTTTTTACAATTAATAAAAAGTATTTGCCAGACTGATTAGATGATTATGCTGCAGGTTATTTGAAATACCTTTTCCTTGTTAAAATGTCCTGTGAGCAGATATTGTGAGTTAGGCGTACAATTTGTCATATGCCATATGCTGATATGTGCCTTTTATATTGTGTGTAGGGGAACGTCAAGTTATTATATCTTCAAAGGGGAAAAATAAACAGTGTACCAGTCCACCGAGTTTAACGGCGAGCAGCCAGCACACAGGCTCATATATAAGCAACATCCGATGCACCGGATCAAAAGACTTCCAGGTGGAGGGAGAGGCATGCATGCGTGTACCATCATAATCAAGGACCCATAAAACTGAACACAACAAAGGTCTTTCCGCTAGCAAAATGACATGTGATTTGTTTCCAAATGACCTTCAATATCCTTGATAGATGCTCAACATGGAGCTTAAAAGTGAGTCTGGTATCCAGCCAATTCCAAGATTTAAACATTCAACAACTGCAGTTCAGCACTGGATGTGACTGGATGCTCTTAGGTGACCCGGAAAATTCTAAACATTTAATTTGGCATTTGTCATCAATGGTTTATAATGAAGTATCATAATTTTGAGCCTTATTCTTCTTTAACATCTTTGAGACACTCCTAAGTAACTTCTTTACTCATGGAGCAGAAAAATTCTAGAGGACTGACAGATCTTTTGCCTTCAACCTTCAAGCTTATCTATGAGATTTGAACTCCTTCATAAAAAATAACAATCTGCCTGTCAATGATTCATACCTGTGTATGAAATTAGTAAATGTTTCATTACACACTGAAAGGATTTGCTCACACACATTTATGGCTATGGTATACTGGATCATCATTCAGCAACGCATTACCTCAGTATAACAAGTATTTAGTGATGCACTTAAACGGTCTACAGAGTGCTACAAGCGATTCGTTTCTATGCTAATGTTCATGAAATACGGCTCAGTGTTTTATAATTTCATGTTGTGATATTTTTTTATTCAATTATGTTGCAAGTTACAAGCCAGTACCTGCAGTTGATTGGATCAGCCTTGGGGGGGCAGTCTTTACCTACTGAGTTAACACACAGCGGACGCCCCCGCCCTTGCCCACCCCCTCCAAGCAGCCTCACCCACCCAGAGCTGAAGTCATTCACATTAACATCCTTAAGAACATTCTTAAGGTCTATGCATGCAGATGCACTCAAGAGCCGGGAGTCTATTTTGTATTAAATATTAAAGAATACAATGTTTAGAAATCTTGGAGGGGAAGTGGGCATGGAGGGTGAGGAAGAACAGACAGTGGTGGGCATCACTGCTGGAATGATGCCTGCATTACATTTTTCTCAAGTCCACATATGAAAGCCAGTGCAGACGCATGCTTGGTAGCACCCAAAACTAGAGCCATCTCTTTTAACTCTGCCTTCATTAAGACAAGATCTCCATTGGTAAATTTCCCTAATGCTTCAAATAAATGGCACAGATTACCTTTGTGCTGCTATCCGACATTAACTGGATAAAACTTGTTATTGCTTTGCTTTCATTCAAATCTCAGGCCGCTCCTGCAACAGATTGAGTTATTGTAGCATGGCGGAATGATGAATGACTCGATATGGGATGTTTTGACATTGCTCGTTTCCTTCTTTTTTTAATTCAACTTTATGACTGGCCGAGCATGTTTCAACCCTCGGAATCTTGTGACTCTCACTGAAACAGAATTCCATGTGCATTGGTGCCACGCCGCCCTGCGAGTGGATTCGCAAAATGTTCCCCGAAGGCCCTCATCTGTTCTTGCTTAACTCCCAACTCTGCTCCACTGGATCAGTTGATTGAGGCCAAATTGTTCTGGATATTGAGTAATTGAAGATTAGCAGATAACAGGAAAATCCCTCATCCCTCAGCGTAAAATGATCGCTCCTCTTTACCCCTTGCTCCCCAGCCCTCTCTGTCTTTTCCCGCCTGGAGATGTACCTCTCAAGATTAGGGCGATAAATGAGCAATTTGACCAGATTTCCGTGGATGTGATAGCAGAACGCACAAATCTTATTTATATAGATTTTTTCCCCAGATATTATTGCCCTTTCCACAATAAATAGACCTACCTACTTTCAAATCATTTGGCCGCAAAAGAAAAGACAGACGCCAAGCTTCTTAAACACATTGGCGCCATAAATAAAGACTGCAGAAGAGTAAATGCAAGACCCTGGATTGGACACGGCCAATCAGATATGCATACGTTCACTATAATGGCACATTCATGCCATCCAAACAAACAAACAAATAAATCACAAAGAGTCGCATGATACTGAGAGAACAATCAACATAAAAGCTTTAAGATGCTCAAGTCCCAGGTGTGTGTTTTGGGTCTTTGAAGCGTTTTGCTGTTGAAGATTAATTGCTCCGTTGAGATATCAGTCATCATCAGGAGCACTTTTGCAATGACATGGTTTTCGCTGAGCGAGGAAAGGAGCCGCACAATCACACTGTGACAAAATCCATTTGTTGTTCCACCTCTGGTACCAAACCACAAACCTCAGGTGTGCCGCTGTCAGAGATCACTTCACAAATATTACTTTGGCTCGTTTTCCCTCCACTTTCGCCCCCTGCTCCTCGTGGTGAGGGGATTCAAAGCTGTGGAAATGAGCTTGCCTGCATTAATAGCTAAAGCAGCGCTGCTTGGTTGTGTCTGTGCCGTACACACTATTGACAGGAATTTTATTTCCAACATCCTGCAACAAATTTCCTGGAGGCTTGCAATGAGGTATCAGTAACATACAACACACTTACAATTCATCTCCAGGTTGAAACTTGATATGAACCTTTTGCCCCTACTATAGTCTGCCCAATGGTGTATTAATAAGGCATAACCAAGGTCAGGGCAGCGGGCTGGTTTGTGTGTGAGAACTACTCCATCATGTTGAAATGCTGAAGGGACGGGAGGTTTACCTGATAAACAGCGACCGCTATTAACATTCTGTAATGGCCAGACCCAAAGAGAAGTAAAGACAACTGCCCAACAACATTACTGCGTCAACATCATATGTGATTATTCTCTCCCGAATTTCCAAATCAAAAACTTTATAATAATTTTTATCTGAACACTTTATGAATGATGACTCTCTATTGTATTTATAGGGTATAGCGACAGTTTTAAAAAAAAAAAGAAGAAAAAACTCAAATAAGGGAAATAACACAAACTGGGTGGTTTATTTGAAACGTGAAACACAGTACTGAATGATGTTAAACCTAACGTACGTGACCTTTTAAAAGGGTAATCACAAGAACTTTTTGTTGGAAATTGTTCTCCTTGAGCTCAGTTAACATATTGCTGCATTTTATTGTATTTTGGGGGAGTGTGGTCACTTTGTCTCCCTGCGATGCATCACAGGCCGGATAGCGATCGTCCACAGGCCAACTAGCACTCGGGCTGCATTTGTCCATGTGTATAGGTTGAGTTTACGTGCAAAAATCTCTACTCAAAAGAAGTTAGGTATATAAACATACTGTACAAATTATGCACATCCGAGTTCATGAGACTAGAACATTGCAAGACAGTGGAAGCTCAAAAAGAAAGTCCATAAACATAATTAACTTCATGTACTAAACTCTCTGAGAATAACTTTAATCTTTTCAGATAAATTGCCCTGCGAGGAAACGTTAACTAGCTACAGACGTTTTACGACTGTTGTGCCTTTGGCTTAAAGGATATTGGAAAAGTGATTTGTGGGAACCCTCCCGCAGACCTTCAAAACATATAATCTAAAAGATTTGTAGCTTACAGTCAGAGATCATGGGAGATGCCAGGTCAGTGAATGCAACATGAGAAGGAACAAATAACAGAGCCGTGTCTCTCCGATGCCGACAGGTACGCTCGGCTTTGATCCCTCAGAAAAGGCGGTTTCTTCATGGTATTTTATGACTTTCCTTCACTTTTGAAACAACCGGCGGCTGTTTCTCGGGGTCCACCGTGTTTATTCTGGAGCGCGTATTTCGCCCTTGAGGCCAGACAACAGGTCAGCATCTTCGGCGGAGCTGGTAAGAAAACATGGAAATGACGACTGGCCCTGAAATATTTATGGTTCTTTAGCATTGTGATTTTATGACTTTTGACAGCGATGGTGCATTATTGTAACCCTTCCCCAAACAAACAGGTCTGATGGGCGGCTGTCTGCTGTGACTTAAAGGTGAATCCAAGAGCATTTTCAGCACACATCTGCTCTCCCTGCTTGTACTTTTTCCTCTCTCCTCGTTGTCCAAACAGAGTATGTTTGTTCATATTTGCTTAAATCTTTAATTCCTCCCCCCACTTTCTTCAAATACCCACATATCGGTCTCTGCCTTCCCTTCTCTCCGTGCGCCATGTCATTTCCTCTCCCTTGTCATCTCTGCACCACATTCATAATCACAGATTGATGACTGCCGCTGCAGTGCCGAACGTTAATAACACAGTCACCAAGATTGGGCCCAACTAATTTACAGGCTGAGTTCTGTTTACGCGCTGACTGTAAATTACTTCATATTTACTTCATTTGAATCTTATCAGTCGTCAGCCGTCAAATGCACTTTAGACTATTGATGACTATGCCATCTTTAGACTCAGTTCAGTAACCAGACCTGCACAAATACAGATAGGGAGATATGAGCAATTGTAAGACTTGCTTGTTTCATGTGGAGGAGATGCACAAACAACCATCATTAATGAAAGCAGACCAGCTGTTGCTGTTTTTCAAAGCCACTGAAGCTTTCTGCTTTACTGAACATGTCATACTGAGGAGAGGAACATTTCTAAATTGAGCTCCCT
Organism: Dactylopterus volitans; assembly: GCA_901007715.1. NCBI lineage: Eukaryota > Metazoa > Chordata > Actinopteri > Syngnathiformes > Dactylopteridae > Dactylopterus > Dactylopterus volitans. Next base: position 9,798 of record CAAKHG010016194.1, on the reverse strand, counting down.
ACCTTTATGTTTGATATGAATACTGGAAAAGAGCATCACACCAAAGAGCACTGCTCTCAAAGTCTTTTTCTTTATTTCTTTGGATACCATTTCCCACTGGAGCATGTCGTAGGCCCATAATCAGTTTTGTGTTGGCTTTGTTACATGCAACTTATTGTTCATGTTATATAATGCAAAGATTTCACTCTAAAGTAAGGGGGAAAAAAGAGAGAGAAAATAATCTATTGGGTTGTGATCACAATTTATATGTCTAAAATATTATTCAACTGTATTTCTCTTTTTTTGCATTAGTGATTCAGCTGATGGACACTTGAAGAAGGCTTTGATGGCATTCTTAATTTCAACCATAAACACACATCTTTTAGTACATAGAAACATAACTCAAGTGACAAATTAGTACCAGATATTGAATGTATGACAATTAACAATTAAATTTGCTTAAAGCATTTGGCCCAGCACT
>CAAKHG010016193.1:12460-34395 GCA_901007715.1 Dactylopterus volitans | reverse complement strand
TGATTTATCTTGATATCGACGGGGAGGCACTGTGTTTCATAACCAGCAATAGACCTAATTAGACCAATAAATCTAAAATAATCATTTTTGGATGTTATCCTAAAAAAAAATGAACATGGTGACAACGAGCATAGTTTTCAACTTTGGAGGCCCTTTAAACTGATATAGTTTTTAAACGTGCATGCATTTTTTTTTGGTTTGCTTTCAGGGGAGGATTAATAATTTCTGTTGTTTGAAGGTGTTAATTAATTATTCAGCAATCTCCAACCACCCCGTGAAAACAAAGCTATGGGGGTGCGGTCTTTCCTCCAGTGGAGAGCGGAAGCGGAAATTCAGCCATCTCCTCGCACATTCAGGCTACAGCAGGGTCAGTACACACTTCATTTGTATATTCGCTGCGCCGCCTTGTCAACACTTTTGGCGCATTTCGACCTGTGATTTGACCGCGTGACTCGCGGCGCGTTCGGTCCCGAGGCGAAGCGCGTCCTCGCCGGAGCTCGCGGCGTCCAGCGGTCCTGTTGGCTGCGGCGGAGTGGCAGCGGCTTGCTAACTGCTACCATGTTAGCTAGCTAATCTCCCATACTAGCAGCAGCAGCAGCAACTGATTTATCAGTCAGTGCTGGGGAGCCCAAACGTTCGGGTTGTTTGTTTTTTGGGGTTTTTTTTTGGTCCGGTACGATTGAATATTGGGAGGAGGACTTGCATACGTGCTTAGCGGTAGTTTATCCGCCGGGTCGCGGGTAGCTAAACCCCCCCCTACACCCTGTTTATACTTCAGCCAGACTTCAGCCAGACTTCAGCCAAACCAGGGGTGGCGGAGCGCTAGCCCGAGCGTCTCCCACTCGCCCGGTCGAGAGGCGAAGCCAAGGCGCTCGCCGGGTGGCTAATGCGCGCCCGCTTCACCGGGTGGCGGCGAGTCCCCGCCGACTTGCTGTAAAACTTTGTGCAAGAGGTGAGATGAGCCGTCAACTCTTGCGTGTAGACACCGGACTCCGCGCTGCGTCTGGCAACACACGCCATAAGTTGACTGTTTTGTCTTTTTTTTTAATTTTATTTTATCTCTTATTGTTTGTGGCTAGCTAAGCACCAGTTGACTGTGTGATGCTAAGCTCAGTTAGCTCGCCCCGGGTAGGTGTGACAGCGAAACAGAGCTGCACTGGTCCGGCTGATTAACGGCTGTTATCTGTCTCCAGTTGACTGGGTGGAGGTGGCTTCTTCATGGGGCTGTGCAATGTCAGTTTCACTCAAGCGGTTAAAGGAAGCATTTGCTTTATTGGTAATCAATGACTGGTGATACCCACCGTGCCTTAGCAGCCATATTCATATTCAACGTGCATCCACTCAATCGTTAGTGTGACCTTGTAGCGAAGTGTGGGATCTAAAAGAGGCACTTGTACTGGGGGGAAAAAGAAAAATGGAATTGGCGATAAAGTGAAGCACACAGTTTGTTCTTAATCTCAGCGCAGCGGAATCACAATGTTGGTAAACTGAAGTTTATATCTTTGTTTAAGGTGTCAGGGGGGCGTGGAGCATGTTCAAGACGCCAAGAAGCCAGAGATAGACGAGGCATGTATGTCTGTTATCAAAGATTGGTCGTCCTGTCTGAACTTTGGTACAGAACCGCAGGACTGACTGTTGCAATTGTTGCCACACGGTCAGTTACGCAACATGGTTACTTTGGTTACTAATTTGCCTGACATATAGTTGTTGTTGTTGTTTGTTTTTTTGTTTTTTTTGCCATACATACTTTATAGCTGTGTGTCTGATTTAAAACGTTTAAAACGTTATTCAGGGCAGTTATGGCCTTGGTGTGTTTGCACAAGCAGTTTTCAAACTTGAGCAGACTGTCATGCCTACCTGTGTATGTTCTTGTGAATAAATAGGTCATTTTGATAGGTTGAGCACTTTCATTTTTTATTGTTGAAAACGCACAGCATGCTTGGAGCGAGTTGGTTTTAAGAAAGTGGAAGTTTCTACGAAAGGAAAGGGAATAAAACGGTGGGAATCGAGGGAAGGTGGCAGTTTTCTTGTGAGTTTTCCCCTGGTTGGAGGGAGATGGTCATGCCGTAGGTGGGATGGATTCATCATCATTATCATAATCATGCTCATTTAAGAGATGCCATTTGGAAGATTGGCCAAATGCTGTGTTTGGGACCAATATTAAATGTCATTGATTGCTGCCCCTTTCCCTTCAGTGCATTCAATGAAATGACCACATCCAAGCTCAAGCAGTGCTCTGCTCTCATTAAGGTTTAGATTCTATTAAGAGGCATTTTCATTTTTACAGGATGGGTTAAAATGATCTCTCAAAAATGCATGTGGAGAATTGTTTTAGATATACTGACACTGTAGGTAACCATTTTACTTCTAATGCCAGTTTCAGAAAGTTTTTTTTTTTTTGTCTACCTGTGTTGATTTGTTACATGGATCGAATTAGCACATTTGCACATAATTTTTTTTGACAGTCGTGTCATCTTACTGACCCGTTTGTCGCCCAGTGTTAATAGTTGACAGGAGTTTTTCACTGCTTCAGTGTTTGACAACTGTATGTTTTGACATGTCTTTACACATAATTTTTAATTAAACTTATATTTTACTTACTTGTTGACCATCTGGTATCCTAAAAAGTCTTATCCTAATCTCATATCTTCTCTCTCTGGCTTCAGGAGGATAAAGTGAAGATATTATTTCCTGAAATAAAAGAAGGAAGTTGTGGTATTTAATGTGACAGATAGCTGTGTGTGTGGTGGTGTGGTTGCGAATAGTTTAAAAAAAATGTCCATCATTTGGCACTGCTGCATAGTATTTTGGTGTTGATTTAAAGTTAAGTAGTTCTGGTCTTTTTCACCGGGAATTTAAGACTTTAATTTTTTTTTCTGCAAGCCTTAAGTATGAAAATTTAGATAAAGCATAGAATGAATATCTTGTGCAGCTGACTGTGAACCATGCATTTCAAATCATGTGATATTCTGGTTGAATATCTGCTTTGTCTTTATTTGATGATGGTTGCTTTGATTTCTCTTTTCTTTTTGGCTTGGTCTTTTCTTCTTGTTGTGATTTAGCAGTAACCACCAAGCTACTATACATATATCTTTTTTTATTTATTTTTTTTAATGTTGATCTCAATCTTGCGCCATAGTTTTCATCTCCCTGTGCCTGAGGTTTTGGGACCCAATGTTACCACCGAAAGAAAAAGACAAACTGAGACATAGCACTCTGTGAATGAGTGGCACCCAAGACAGAAAAACCAACAGATACCAAGAGGAGAGACCCTTATTCTGCATCATTCTTGTGTAACAGGTGTGCATGACAATGTCCTTCTCCTTCAGTTGGTATTAGGGGGCACGTGGTTAAAGATTCATATCTGGTATAGTGACCATCCTCTGTTCTGTTCAAGGTCCCTCATTCTTGCAGTTGCATGACATCTAGTCTTCATATCATGACGTTCCATGTTCATTCTTGATCTTTCTTCTGTTATTAGTATTAACTCAGTCTTATTAAATTCTCTGTTGGAATTATCGTTGTTCTTTGCCCAGTTTCTTTGTTTTTTTGCATTGTATTGTTTTTTATTTTACAACCCCTTCTCTATGTACTGTTCAGATTGCAGCAAGACATCGACGGCCCAACGGTTGCCATGTCGACCTCATCGCTACGGCGACAAGTAAAGAACATTGTCCACAACTATTCAGAGGCTGAAATTAAGGTTGTATCTCTCTCCTTGACTGGTTCTTCTTCTCCTCTTGTTATTTTTCAACAAACATCCCACGCATAACCACAACTTGATGTGTGGCACGGATGGCATGTCAATGTTGATAATCTTATATTTGTCTGCAGCAGCGCTCTCACTTTTTCCCCTCATTATTTGTAATGTGAGCTAATGAAATCTCATTATCCATTCATCATTTCGGGTCTCTTCTGTGAATCAGAAGAGACCATTAATCTGCCACATTCGTAATGGCCCACAATTATTCTTAGCATGGACAGTTTGAATAGAGTGTAATCAAGGTCTTTCCTTTGCTGTGATGTTGTGTAGGTTAGGGAAGCGACGTCCAATGACCCATGGGGCCCCAGCAGCTCTCTAATGTCAGAGATAGCTGATCTGACCTATAATGTTGTGGCCTTCTCAGAAATCATGAGCATGGTGTGGAAGCGCCTCAACGACCACGGCAAGAACTGGAGGCATGTGTACAAGGTCTGTGTGTGTGAGATTGCAGGGTTTTATGATATATATATTTCTGTGCTACAATCATAATAAGTATTAATCACATTACGCTCTCTCAAAAGTTGTGATACATTGGTACCGAAATTGTATTGTTTTGAAGTGTAAAGCCAACGGATGCATAAAACATTTGTGTTTTGTTGAATTATAGAGTGTGCATTTTCTGCCTGATATCCCTGATTTGCAGTATTTTGCATTTAGACAACACAACTGATTGATTACATTTTGGTGTGAATTGTTACAGAATCAGATTAGGAATAATTGTAACAGGCTGACTGCTTTAATTTCTGTGTTCCTACAAGCTGAGTATCAAGTGCACATTTCAAAATTTGCTGATGGGATTCGGTGTGTATCTTCACCAGGCTATGACTCTTATGGAGTATCTGATCAAGACGGGTTCAGAACGTGTTGCCCAACAGTGTCGAGAGAACATATATGCTGTTCAGACCCTCAAGGATTTCCAGTACATAGACAGAGACGGCAAAGACCAGGTACACCTACGCGCCTATGTCCTCACTAAGCTTTGTAGAAACTACGCTTGCCAGTGAGCAAGCAAGGTCCACCTTTATGGAATGCAAGCACTCTTTGTCAAACATGCCTCTTGTGGTTCATTCAAGGGTATTTAACAAAGTGTTTTTGACCTCTTGTGCAAACAAAAGTGGCCATAAAAGTTTTTTATGGGATGATAAGGTAAACTGTGGTCCATTTACAAGGTGCTACTTTAACAATGAGGGATGCAGTGTAACGAACGGCGCTAGTTACTAATCCTAATGTCTATTCATGTAATGCCAAACACATCACATTAATTTTCAGGTTGTCATTTTGTGCTTATGCTTGTATTTTTCCAGGGGGTGAATGTGCGAGAGAAAGCCAAACAGCTAGTGACGCTGCTGAAAGATGAAGAGAGACTAAGAGAGGAGAGGATCCACGCCCTCAAAACCAAAGAGAAGATGGCACAAACCTCCAGTGGTGAGATGGCTGCTTCGACCAGTATTCTAATGATTTCCTTTTGATTCCCAACAAGATGGAAACAACTGAATAGTCAGTGCATACTCTCATCTGTACTACTACTACTTACTACTACTACTTCTTCTACTAATAATAATAATAATCAGAATTGATAATCATAATAATCCTACTAATATTTTAATGAATTGTTTTTTTCAAGAATAAGCAAAAATCACAATTAAAATCAAGCGCTCAAAAGCCATTAAGACCACACCCCCAAACAAGGGAGCGTCTACTTTAACTGTAATTCCTTCTACGACCACCCCTTAATTAAAAATTTTTTTTTTACATAAAACAGGATAAAATGGAAAACCGATTGACAAGTTATGCCTGGAAATATATTATAAAAAGATATATATATACAAGATTAAAAAAATGAAATGCATATAGTAATAAAAGTATGAAGTATGAATAAAATAAAATCTAACATGATACTCATGTCAGATTCCTGAAGAATTCATCAGAATTCAGCAATAATATAAATAATATAATAATTTTAAAATGGAAAAAAATGAGCTATGGGCTGCAAGTGTGTTTTGAGGAGACCCTCAAGTATGTATGTTTGTGTCTGTTCCAGCCTCCTCAGCTCCCTCAGCACCCAGCCTGGGGGGCAGCCTGTCACTGGGGTCCCACTCTGGAGGGGCCGACCCTGAGCAGGCGTGGCCACAGAGTTCTGGAGAGGAGGACCTGCAGCTCCAGCTGGCCTTGGCCATGAGTAAAGAGGAGGCCGAGCAGGTAACGCAAAGCAGCTTATTGAAAGGAGGTAAACATTGTGAGATGGCTACTAACTGCAGTAGTTTAGCAGCAGCTAAGTTTGCATCTGAAATCCATTGCAGTACATGTGTACACAGAGGAATACTGCAGATAGTATTTACAACATAGAGATAGATTTGCTCTCACCATGTAACCCCTGACCTCTCTCAGACAAGCGCAGACCCTCTGGAGGATGCAGAGCTCCGCTATGCAATCACACTCAGCAAAGAGATGCTCCAAAAGGTTAGGGGCAGAGTGTGTGTCCAACTGACTGCCCAGACAGTCAACAACTATTTGTCTTTCTGTCAGTTGGAATTTCTCATAGGCACAACAAGTATCGCTCAATCAAGATAATGATTTTTCGTGGATATCTGTCATGTGTCATTTTCTGCAAGCAACAAATTTGCATCAAACCACAGTGTCACGATTAAGATAATTTAGGTTGCAGCACAATGGCATGTTTTTTGTTTTTTTAAATATTGCTTGCATTCATTAAAAAGTGTGCAAAGTAACAGCTTTTCAGATCCTGAAGTCAAAATTAATTGAAGCTACACAAAAGTGAGCGCCCGAGAAATTCACTAACTCTAAGTCAATCATTTGATAAATCGCTGAAATCAAATTCTGACTATTGAATTTGCATGGCATCGAGAAATACTTATCACAGTTGACTAAATTCAACGCAGTCATGTAGAATGTTTGATTATTCTCTCCTCCCTGTTCCCTCTCTTGACAGCATGCATTCAACTGTGATCTTGATTTGAAACATTCTTTCCTTTACAACTCTATCCTGTTGTTGTTTGTCATTACATATTTGCACTTTGTTCAGAGTGGAAAAGTTATCACAGTGGCAAGTCAGAAGCTGTTGCAAGGTAATCTGTAGAAATACAGTATTGACCTCACAAAGTTAATCCCCCCGCAATTCGTGCTCGCATGTTTGTAATTGGCCAACGCAGCGTTTTTCTGGATGGTGCCCTCTGACCCAGCGGCCCACAGCGCTTCCTGTTTTGACTTGGCAACATCAAGCTAGTTGTATGATGAGGTGTCATATAAGACATTATTAGGGAGAGCTGTCTTGAGCCGTTAAGAGAATCAGGGATGATAAAGGCGTCTTTTTTTTTTAAAGACAGATTTGTAATGGTTACATAAAACCTGGTCCACTTCCCTTTTTAACTTTCTAACGTCAGCGGGTCGGATGGATGGATAGATGAAAAGTGAAGTGCTAAATGACAAAGAAAAATCTAGACCCTACTTGTAATGCAGATGATCCACAAGCACCACAGACCAATGAACATCAGCTGGCAGTTTCCACAGAATAGTCCCCATGACAGCGTTAGTCGCCTGCACAGCGGCTCTAAAATCTCGCTGTTGTTTAAAACCAAAATTTAAACCTCGGGATTCCACTGCTGTGGATTTTGACCATATCCATGTCTAAACCATCCTCCCACAACAATTCTGCAGTTGGTGATTTAATCTTTGAACAGCCTTGTGACATCAGTTCTGACAACAAGCGTTCTTGTACAGCAGTGCTATAATAGCACTCATCTGATTTGAAGTATTGCATAAACTGGACAAAATTGCATCTTTGTGCAAATAATGCAAAGTTTGGTCAATTAACCTTAATTATCTGTTGATAGTGAAAGGTCAGGGATCCTCTTTCCAAACACTCTGATTAAGACCGAAATTATGGATCTGGAAACCAATCCTTAATCTACCTTTTTGGTGTGCATTTCAACGTTGTGTCTCGGGTTGCTGACATCACAGTGTGTGTGTGGTGTGTGTGTGTGTTTGAAAGGAGGAGCGCCTGCGCAGAGGTGACGACTTGCGACTGCAGATGGCCATCGAGGAGAGCAAGAGGGAGAAGCCAAAGCCAGAGGAGGTGTGTGTGAAATCTGCTCTCACTTGCTACCATGTCTGCACACAAGTTAGTACCAGAATACATCGTGCAGCAACCTACAGTTAATAATTCAAAATAATAACATTTTTATGGCCAATTCAATTTAAACTCTATTTCAGACTAAGTAAAATAAATCAAACAAAACAATAGGTGTTCATGTACAGGCAATCTTCTCTGTGTCCTCTGAGCCTGGATGAGCATCGAGTGCAGCTGTTTAAAGCCTCTATGATGCTGCCCTCTGTTTCTTGCACGCATAAAATTGCACATGAAATTGTACATCAGATGCCTTCAAAGTGGCTGATATGCAGCAACGCAAGAGGACACACACAGTCGACCAGCAGTGTGGCGCCTGGGAACCTCGAGTATGGCAGCCTCACAGCGTCATTGCAAACCACTTTAAGTCTCTTCATGCCACTTTTCCTGTAGCGGCACCGAAGATGAGCAAAAGCGAGTAAAAAGCTCATAATAAGGAACCTTTCACCTCGACAGAATGCAAACTCAGCTTGGAAAGCAATGCTACCTCAGAAAATGATGGCATTACTCTTTGTAGGATTAAATTGAAAGTCAAGCTCTGTGCTGTCCTTCAGTAATTTACCAGTACGACCCTATATGAACTAAAAAATGACCAGGTCATCAGCATATAAAAGATTATTCATAATACATGCCATAAAATGTTAATATTGAGAGTAGAAATATTGTTTAAAGTTGAATAATGCTGCTACGACAAAACTAAGAATCAAGTCAGAGCGTGTTTATAATCCGTAATACGTTGTTTTATACAGAGTGCTCTAATGGAGCTGAGTGCTGTGGACCCCTGGGGGGCCCCTGCTGCTGCTGCCGCCGCCACTGTGGGCTCTGCCGGCCCCTCCCCTCCACCCACAGTTCCTGCCCCCGCCTCAGGCCCATGGGGCACAACCTCCACAGATCCATGGGGGGTAGCGTCGCCTACTTCCCCTACAAGCTCTGACCCCTGGGGTGGGGGCGCCCCACCACCAATAGCCCCTCCTCCAGACCCCTGGGGAGAGACGTCTCACAGAGTGAACAACGTGGACCCCTGGGGAAGCTCAGGTATGCAGCTAGTTGTGCTGATCAGGTTTGTGGGAATGTACTGCACTTACCATCAATAGAGAAGCGTGCCCTTCTCTCTGACTGAAAGAGGATGTAAGGACTTTTACTTCTTGTCACCCCACCTCTCCATTGCATTCTCTCCATTTCTGCATCATGGTCTTGTTTCACTTTGTATCATGTCACCATGCTGCCACGTTCTTCTCATTCGCTCACATGCTTCCAGGGTGTAATGAGGACAGTGAGCATGATGAATCCATTCTCCTTCTTTGTCTGAGCTAGGGATTCTTATCCTCCTGTTTCTACTCAGGACAGACTGTGGCTGGGTCTCAACCGGCGCGTGCTTCTCTTGCCCTTCTGTGCCTTTGTAATGTATGAGGTGGCATCTCCCTCAGGTTATGAATCTATGAAGGTAGCATGATGGTCGGCTGCATTGTCCAGTCAGTCGCACTGGAGAGGTCAAGGAAAGCACCACCTATGTTTGAAACCAGCCCGTCTTCCTGCTGCCCCTTACTGTTACCTGCAGGGTGTTGTGTTAACCCCCCCACCCCTTCCCTGCATCTCCTCCTCTCCACTGTAGCTGTGACCCCCCCAAGCGCCGACCCCTGGGGCCCCCCAGTGCCTCCCAGCACATCCTCCTCTGGGGGGCCAGTAGACCCCTGGGCAAAGGATGGGCCTGTCCCTGCCTCTGACCCTGTCACTTCCGACATCTGGAGTGGCACCGCCAAACACACTAACGGCACAGGTACATTCACACTTAATGCTACATGGACCAACACCAGGCACTGGTACACACTTAAGTGGGGGATTTTCCTTAGTTAACACACAGTGTCTTCAAAGTGCGTGTACACACAGCAGTTGTCTTGTCTGACATTTCATCCCCTTCAAGCATGCATGGCTGCTGTTTACATATTGTGGATTATCAATGTTTCTTTTTTTTAGTGTCCAATTTGCCTTTCTCATTTTCCCCTTGAAGGAGATCCCGAGCGACGAGGATCCTCGGCAACAGGCTGTGACAGCACAGGCTCACCAGTGCCCTTTGACCTTTCATCTATTGGTTCTTCACTACCTGTTCGTAAGACTCCAGAGTCCTTCCTTGGTCCAAATGCAGCACTAGTGGACCTTGATTCCCTGGTGTCATCTAAACCCAAACCCAAACAACAACCACCACCACCTCCTTCCATCTCCTCATCAGCACACAACCCCTTCCTCCAGAACACAGGTTAGTCACACACCAGAGTCGCGTGTAATCTATTCAAAAATGGAATCGCATCATCAATCTCCTTTGGAAATAAATACCAAAAAAAGAATATGAAAAGTGAATGCTGTAAAAAAAAAATGCTCATCAGGGTTTCTCTGTAAGGTCTAATTGACAACTCTGGTCCTCAGGCTCATCTCCTGCTCCTGGCATGGCAGTGACCCCGGGCAGCACCATTTCCAGTAGGGGGGTGTCTCCAACACCTGCCTCCTCCAACCCTTTTGGTATGGCCCCGGCCATGACTTCCATCTCACCTCAGCCCTCATCGCTTGGCCTGAGTGGCCTTCGCACCAGTCCTGTGCCTCCCAACCCCATGCTGGGCATGGTGCAACCAGGAATTGGCATGGGGCCAATGAATGTGGGCATGGGGGCTCCAGGAATGGGCCTGGGCATGATGCAGTCCAGCCCCATGGGCATGCCCTACAGCGGGCTCTCGCCCATGGCTCCACCAGGCTCGGGTCTGTTGGGTCCTGGAGGGGCACCACCCCCTCAGCTGATTTTGGGTGGGTCCACTGGAACAGGAGGAGTGATGGGGGCAGGAGGACCCGTGGGAGGCGGAGGAACGACGGGAGCAAGCACCAATCCCTTTCTTCTTTGAGGAAGTGTCACCACTACTTCATTCACCTGTGTCACCCCCCCTCTGTCGTACCTGCTGCCCCCTTTATTCATCCCCCACCAACACAGTTTGTGTCCAAAAAAGAAAAAAAAAGTCTACATCTCTATATTTAAAGAAAAAAAGAAAACGAAAACAAAAAATTATATTTCTTTTGCTCCAAAAGCATTTCATTATTTCATTGCAGAATAATTTTCCACAATGAGTTCCTTTCATTTCAGTATGGGGTATTTTTGGGTGGGAAATAGAGATCTATTTATTGTGTTTCAACCCTGTTATGTTCTGTATTGTGGTTTATGTTGTGTTTATTTCAGTCCTGTTAGAGATGAAGGTAAGTCTGTGAGAGCAGGAGGCTTTTTAAGAAGTGTCACTCTATTGTAGTCTAATATTACTGCACTGAGAGAGATGGGGGAGGGAGGGGGAGGTGGCCACTAGCAAAATGAACAGAAATTGTTGTACGTGCTTCTTCCTCATTTCTCTCTCTAGAATGAAGACAAACACTGAACCACTGAAATGAAAGGAGTGCATGAAGGATCATTTTCAATGAAATCCAGACCAGAGACAGACTGGAAAAACACGCATTAATATTTCAGACACAATGAGGTCAAATTGTTTCAACTATTACACTTTAATTTAATGTTATACGTAATTTATTTTTTTTCAGTTTTGGGAACAAAATAAACAACGGAATCAAACCCAATGTTGCCATTTAAATCAAATGTTTCCTTTTTGTTGTTTTGCTTTCCTGATTGTTGTAGAAAACTTACGAAAGCTCTGGCGTCTGGTCTGCTCGGGTAAATGATGGGGTGGTCTGTGTGTGTGTGTGTGTGTGTGTGTGTGTGTGTGAGAGAGTGTGCTTGCAGCAATGTGAATATGATTATGAATGCTCATTTTTGAGTGCAAGTATGCAGCAGTGCAAATGGCTGTTTCTAATCTGTCGTTTTTTTTTTTCATGTTCAATTTAGTTTGGTGACTCAAAGGAAGAAATTACAAACCCTAAGTTTTTTTTTTGTTTTGTTTTTTTTGTCAGTTTTATTGATGCTATGTGATGCTGTTATTCAAATGAGGTATTATAAGGGTCACACATTTCTTTGCCAATCTTATTTCACCCCATGTTTTTTTTTTTGTTTTGTTTTTTCAAAAAAACAAAATTCAGAACCACATTGCTTTCACTTTCATGTGATCCCAGGTCTCCCAGAGCACCACTGTCCTTGTGTTTCTTCCCTCTTTACTGTGGGGAGGGAGGAGAGCTACTGATGCTTCATGGAAAAAAGACAATTTCAATGAATGAAAAAAAAAAAAACAGGGACTTGACAACATGCTCCATGCTGTTCTTTTAATTTAGTTTGATGAATTTAATGTTATTTTATATCAAGAAAAAATATCTTTTACCAGGTAAGGTTGAATTTTGTGTGGTGTCGACTGAACATTCACATCTGAAAAGTAAAATGGAAAAAAAAAAAAAAACTAAAGAAATTTATGAAATTAAAAAACAAAACACTGAATGAGTGTATGGCTTGTTTCATGCTTGCACTGTAGTCACTGCTTACATCTATATCGTATATGCAATTTTTACTGCTGCAGAGTACAATTATGTGACAAAAATAAAGTTACATTTATTTTCTTTGGTGAAACTGTTTATAAATCCACAGTCCAACAGAGAGACGGTGCCATTTGCCTGCAGAATATACGCGACACAAAAGCGATGACAGCATATGAATTTGAATAATGGGTGATCACATGATCGATTTAAATCAGCATTCAGTCACGTCACAAACTTGATCCCAAATTAGTGCTCGGAGAAGCTTCAAGTTGCTCAACAGTGAGGCAGCTTCCACTAGCGGTTGAGTGTAGATGGCTGTGAAGAGTCACATTTCTCTGGTACTTTCTGACCTTGAGGGTCAAACGAGAGAATCCCAGTCAAAGTCATCTTGGATCTCCTCGCTGTTGCTGTGGAGACTCTTTAACGGAGGGCGCTGCCGTGGCGCCATAGTCTGAGGCTGGACCCCAGCTGAGATAAATGAAGCAAATACAGATAAAAGGGAAGTGAGATCACGTTATGTGGACGAACCTTTCCTCTAGAACAGTCAGTGCATTGATGAGCGAAATATCTTGTTAAGTTCTTACCGTGTGTGCTGGCGGGCTGTGGCAGCTGGGGTCTGTGAAGGCTGTGCCCCTGCATGTGCAGGGCCCTCCGGGGCAGCTGTGCTCCGTTGGTGGGGGGCACTACATGGGAGTAGGGGAGGGTTGAAGGGTGCGTGAGGCTGGCGAGAGTAGGGGGTGGATTGGAGGAGAATGGTGGGACCTGTAAGGCGTGAGGTACGCCGAGGGCCACCGGAGAGTTATTCCCAGAACTAATCATGCCTTTCTGAGTGAAGAAGCGGTTAAGTGAATCACAGAGGGAAGTGAAGAGTGCCGGGTCCAGAGCCCAGTCGCAGAGCTCCGCCTGGCGCATGCTCTCCAGCAGGTCTGCCAACAGAAAGTAACAAAAAGGTTTATAGAGACAGGCAGAGCAATGCATGAAGGCTACGTGTTGAAAACCTCTGTGGTTTAACAGAATTCCTGTAATGGTTCAAACAAAGGTCTCCAAAGAGTCGGTGTCACGTTAGCTTCCTGAGACAACATATTCCGGTTCGTAAAAACTTTACAAGACGAAAGGCACAGAAGTTGACAGAGGTTGAGTAGGTGTATGAAAATATCTTGGGTCATAATGTAAAAGTATAAATCTACATTTACGTCCACATTTTGAGCATTCATTTCTGGGATTTCCTCTTCCAATCTTGCGCTTGTTTTAATGATCAATTAATCTTCCAGACATTTCCCCCCGTTAAAAATGTCAAGAAAATACCCAGAAAAGAACTCGCCCAATGTAATTTCCCACACCACAAGGTGAGATCTGTTTACTTTATCAGTTATGACCATGAAAATTGAAAAAAAAATTAAAATGGGTGCCAACTTGTTTCAATCGTAAATTGACCATCCAGACTCTTTTGTGTGTAAATGTAACTTCCCTACAAACCAGTGTTTGAGGTGGAGGACAAAATCTCAGACGCGTTCCTCAAAACCTCAGTAAATAAGTAAAAATTTGTTTTAATTTGGGTGAATTGGCCCTTTAAGCAAGACTGCACGAAGCAGTACATACCTGGGTGACCTGAGAGGTCGATGTTTGCCCAGTCTAGATTGCTGGCAATGCGGAAGCTCTCTTTTAGAGAATCTGGGTTACTGAACCAGTCTGCTGGAACCGCTAGAAGAAAAGGAGGGCTTAACTTTAGAAGCTGTTGGTGCTACAAAAAGAAAACGCATTTTTGTGGCTGATGAGACGATTATGTGAGACTAACTGTATTGTGATCGGCGCTCTGTGTCCGGAGGATGTGCGGGCGCAGCAATAGGTGCAGGGTGAGGCGACATCGGTAACAAGGTCGGGGTGTGAAGGGGAGTGGTGTCGTTGTTTGGCACAGCCAGAGGAGCAACGTCCGCTGGAGGGAAATGAGACGTTTGTGTCTGTGAAGCACACTTCATAGAGTTAATGCACCCAAAACACACTTAAATCGGCTTGGCAGTGACTTACACTGTGAGCCTCCTCTCTCCCGCATAGTCTTGCAGAGGGACTTGAAAGATGCGTACAAGTCTGGTAAGTTCATCTCATCAAAGGTGAAACGGAGAGGGGGATCGGCGGAGGGGTTCACGGAGACAGCAGGCGGGGCGGCAACAGCCGAGGGGACAGCAGAGGGGAGGGCGGCGGACACGGAGGGGTGCGCGTGGCCGGAGACGGTGAAGACGGGCACAGGCGCCGAATTGGGGGAGAGAACCGGAACGGATTCGGGTCCCGAATTGGAGCGAAAGCACAGGATGGCATCTGGGTACGCGGGAACAGCTGGAATAACTGCAGACACACTGGCAGCAGGCGGCGGCGGCGCAGACACAGAGGGGATGGAAAAAGTGGGGCCAGGTGGGGGCGGAGGTTGGAAAGAATTGGCAGAGGTCAGCGGGGCCGCAGGTGGGTGCCCTGCTGCTGCTGCTGCCGCTGATGATGATGATGATGATGATGATGATGATGATGAGACTGAAGGGTGGAGCGCAGGAGCTGGCAGGTAAGGGGACTGCAGCTGTGAAGAAGAAAAAAATGATGTTAAATGAACCAAGAGAGACGAGCACACCTGATTATGGGGAGAAGGGGAAGGAATGGTGCTACCTTGCATGGAGAAGAGAGGGAGGCAGGCTGGGGCGACTGTTGCCGGATGGCTCCCAGTGGCTTTGTGTTGAGAAGCTGGTGGTCCGTGTCCCCTCCTGCTTGTGGGTGGTTAAGGGAGGGTCTTCTTTTTGTTACGTTAGGAACCTGTAACAGGGCAAAAGATGGCGGTTGAACAGAGCTGCGTTCAGCTAATTTGGGGTGAACTCACCTTTTCGGGTAAATTACCATAAAAATTGTAAATTGTAGTCACCAATCTAAAGTAAAAATTGCCTCCGTCAGAATAAGGTGGTGCACGATACAGTAAGTCCTTTATTTAGTGTCTTTGAACATGTTACTGCTTCTGAAATTGGTGACGAGTAAGTAACGTACCTGGAGCCCCTCTTCTTCCTCCTCTGGAAAGGGTCGTTTGGGTGCCCTCGCTTGACTCACCGCTGCAGGTCCATCCATCGTCCAATAGGAACCCTGGAGAGAGATGATTTTCAGCTTTACAAGCGACAGTCGCACCATCTCACATGATGTGGACGGCATGATAGTTCATTTGATGTGAACAAAAGGGTGTATGCGCTCGCGTCCTTGTCGCATTTAAAGCACGTCCACCTTGCCAGGGTCATTCTGCGGCCGAGGGACTTTCCTGAAGCACTTATTAAGGGAGAGGTTGTGCCGAATGGAGTTCTGTAGAGAAAAAAAGTTGCATAGTGACGAACCGCAGCCAATAAAACCGTAACAATGCATTTTGAAAACATTTTGGCTCTGATACCATGAGTGATAATATTCTAACACGTGGGCGAGATCTGCTGCTAAGCCATAAAGTTCACCTTCCATCCGCGGCCTGCGCGGCTGTAGTAAGGGAAAGTGTCACTGATCCAGGTGTAGATGTCGTTCAAACTCAGCTTCCTCTCGGGTGCAGCTGCTATTGCCATGGCGATGAGAGTGGCATAGCTATGAGGGGGCTTCCCCTTAAAGTTAGCAGGGGAGGTGTCTGGCACAGAGGGTAGGAAGTCCCCCCTTTCCCTCCCTCTATCCTTCCTCTTGTCCCGCTCGCCTCCTCCTCCTCCTCCTCCTCCTCGTTCTCTCCCCGAGCGCAGGCTGCTGATCCCCAGCTGGGGCAGCCAGTCGATGCTGGTCAGACTTGAGTCCAGTTCAGAGGACATTGTCGCCTCTGTATGTCCGTATGTCTGTCTGTTTGTTCTGGGTGTGAAGAAGGAGGAGGGGGGTGGGGGGGGGGGGTTAAGACACTGACAAACACTGAGGCATGACATACTAGACTCTCCTGTGTCTGCAATGTGATCCTGTCAGCCGTGCTGCTGCTCCTCTCCCTCCAGCCAGCGTCAATTACAAACCACCACTGTAAATCCACACACCAAGACACAGGAAACCACCCATTCACAAGGAAAGACGCCTCGCCGGCACGCCAGGGTTGGAATGTGCAACTTTTACGTAGTGGTTTCCTGAGGGAGAAGAATGACTTGCTTACCTCTCTATGGACACTCGAGGGCCAAGGCCTTAAAAAGTTTTAATGTTTGATGTTGTCATTAGTTGTGCACAACCGCTGGCAAACCGGCATCCACCTTCCCCTTCAGGTGTCCCTCTTCAGCATGTTGATCCTCACGCAGCCTCCAGACGTAACTTTGGCTAGTGAAAGTCGGTGTAACTTTGCATTAATATACACAAAAACTTATCGGGAGAGCTTCCTTTTTCTCTCCCTGTCTCTTCTTCCCCTCCCTTTCTGCCTGTACATGAATTGCGTCACTCGTGCCTCCCACTTGATGACATCACTTTGTGCCCGCCCCCGCGAGCTGGTCCCGCCCCTCACGGCTTCAAGTTTTCTCTGGCCGCGTTTCACTCAGGATGTGAATAGGATGAGGGTGTGATATGCATGCACAAACACAAAAGTGAAGTTGTACGCATTCAAGGCAGCAGCATCGCTTTATTGCAGCGCGTGATCTGTGTGATGGAGGCTCTCAAAGTCTGTACAGTGCAAAGCGTACGGAGGAGAGCGATCGCCGTGTGGCTCCCTACAGAGCACTGAAGAAGGCGAGGAGGCCGGTGTCAGGGGACGGGTGCATCAAAAGCTTCTGGACCTGGCGAGAAAGTCAACAGAATATATTTGAGTCATTATTAGAGGTCATAAATAGGCTGGCAGAATGCTCAGTGTAAAACAAATGTTGGAAAGTTGGCAAGATGGCGGTTTTCTGACAAAAAAAAAAATCAGTTTAGATCAATGAGTCTTCATCGGTCCTGGGAATAACGGAGTTACAAATAAACGGCATTACTAACGGCGTTACGAGTAATCAAAATCGTTCCCGTTTCCATCATTACAACGCCGCAACGGACAACAAAATTGTGGAGCGTTTCTATAACTAAACTCAGTGAAGCCGCTTTCATCCCAGTCACCCGACCAGGCTTTCACAGCCACAGAGCAGAGAGGGGAAGGGGCGGGACAACCGCATAAGTGACGATGATGATGACTGGCTAAAGTAGAGTAAAAACTTCACGCTAGGCCAACCAGAGGCGGCGTTGGCCGGGTGTTGTTCACGCACGCACAGACTCGCACAGTACAGAGGTTACTTTTCCCTCACGGAAATAAATGGCAAGAATGTAAACGTGAAATGTGATTATGATGGGGGCGCCGTGTTTCTCCACGCTGGTTTGTTTCACATTGTCCCACAGCAACATTAAAATAGTGCGGATTAGAACAGCGTTCTGTGAGGTGTTGATTTCATTAGTTAAACGCATTTAATATTCAGTTTTATTATAAATAATTGCACATGTAAATTTAAAGTTCTAGTAAAGAGGGGAAGGAGAGACCCAAATTCTTGGACATATTTGAACGTTTACAAATGTAACGCAATAGTTATGCTCCCTGGTAACTAGTCAATTTCATCATGCTGTAACTAAGTTACGAACTCAGTTACTTTTTGGGAGAAATAACTACTAACTAATTACTTTTTTTAAAGGAACTTCATACAAGGCCACCTGCGGCTCTGACATGACAAACGCATCTTCCCTTGCAGAGTATGATCATTTTTGACACCTAAGCAAAAGTTGCTCAGGAGGAGTGTGGCAGACAGGAGCTTTATCAAGCACCTCCTTGAAGTTGGGGTGTTTGGCGTCTTGGACCAGCTGCAGCAGAACAGCCTCGGTGGTGGTGAGGAAGGCGCCACTCTGCTTCAGTCGGGACAAAGCAAACAGACGGTCTGTCTGGCTGTGAAGAGAAACATGAAAGTCTGTAATAACACACAAAAGGCTCATATCTATATTTAAACACTGGCTGTAAGACAACAAAACAAACAAAAGAAAAATCTCAGCACAGGTACCTCCTGGATGAGACGGCATCAGCCACAATATGGACCTCCATCCCCTTTTCTAGCAGATCATATGTTGTGCACTGGGGGACAAAGGAGAACCAAAGGTCAGGTGGAGGTCAGATTTTCAACCAAACTCTTCATTCATTTACTATGGAGGCTGTGTGACCAAAAAAGGTAGGAAAAACATATTCAATAAAGCAAAAAAAAAACCAAAAACAGACTCCCAAACATGTCATGTTCAAAAGCAATCGTCACATATGTTGTTTGTGCAAAACATATAACACCACCCACTTGGCACTCAGACTTGGGTAAGGCCTGTATGCTTTAACTCCAGTGGATTCAGAGAAATATAGTTGTAATAGTCTATTTTGGTTGACATGATCTTGGACAGGCTGGAGCCTCCCGATTCTCTTTGTTTTCATCCACATTGTGATGTCTGCATACACCGCTGATAGTAACACACACACACACACTCCACGGAAATGTTCTGTGAAGATCTGTCACAGATATTTTCAGTAACAGAACAAGGAGCTCTATGGTGCTGAGGAGACCTGTCATGTTGAGCTGCCCTGCCAAAACGCCGGTGTGGTCTTACCGCGATACATGCATGTGCCTCTATTCCACACAGGATGGCCTGTTTGGGGTTCCCCAGGGCCTGCAGCTGCTTCTCTACCTCCTCTATCATCATTGTGAATGAGGTCTTAGCATGAGCTGTCAGGTCTTCGGCCCCCAGCTCTGGTACCGTGGGTCCTAACCCTTTTGGGTACTGCTCCGTGAGGATGGCGGGGATTCCTAGGACGCGGCTGGCCTATCGGAGAGAGGGAGCAACATCTATTCAAATGACCATGTCTGCAAGATTTACGACTCCACGTGCAGGTGGGCATGAGCTGGTGGCACGAGTCATTAGATCTCCAACCTGGAGCAGCCTGGACGCATTGCTGACAATGTTGGTGAACTGGAAGATGTTGGGTCTGAACTTTTCTTGCATATCACACAGGAGGAGCACTGCGTCCTTGGTGGAGAGCCTGCCAATACCTGCCACTGCAATGAGGAACAGGGAACATGAACAGGTTCAGCATGTTTGCTTCCACCGTTGAAAGTATGATGAAAGCTAAAACTTATAACAGTTAAAACCACCGACTATTAGTCATGTTGCTATGAAATGGCGGGTTACAAAGTGAATTAGTGTACTCGGAGATGTGCGTGTGTTTTTCCCCCCCTTGTATTCTGTGTACTCTTTAAAAGAGAGGGCTATCTTCATTGTAAGACATGCATTTCCTCGACGGGACCAGGAGCGCATCGAAGCATGCGCCGGTTAACATCTACATCTATATATCATATAAACAGGTACTCAAGGTCACTTGAAGCAAAGCGTAATTTGACTTACTTTTGTTGTCGTGGCAATGGTGGGATTGTGAGGGCGAAGAGCGGCTGACGGCAGCAAACGGACAGTTTAAAGTTCTACTAGTGGGTAGGCAGATACTCCATGTGACGCCACCTGTTTGTAGAAAGTAATAGGAAATGTCCAGATTTATTGCGTGTAAAAAAATGTCGTAAGTGAATGACTGATAATGTAGTCCTTATAAAACCAAAACGACATTATCTCACGATTACTCACATGAGTGATTAATTTATAATGGTAATCACTGTGTCGAGCTGTGAAATAAAAAAAATCCGATAACTAACCTAGCAAACAGCTACAAAAGGGGCAGATAAACATTAATTTCCCTGCTGACCAATCGTTAACCATCGATGTGATTGACGTGTCTGTGAACCAATAGTAATCGCCCTGGTGCTAGCTACACTGGATAGGGAACTGTAAACCAGCTAAGTAGTCACTTTACGATGTCTGACAATGCGGAGTCCCCAACGGAGGTTCAAAAAGACGATTCACATTCACCGCCTGACGACTCGACGGCAAATGAAGAGAAGAAAAAAAGTACGAAAGCGTAATATGTCGAAACTAGTCGCTGGTTTGTGAATTATCTATATCCATCTAAATGCACTGACGCTAACGCTGTTGTGAACATTTCCGGGTTTGTGACGTACGGATAAGTGACATCGACTTTGGCCAATAGAGCTACTGATTTTTTTCTGCCTGGCCAATAAACGTCCAGCTTTTTCCACCCATAGTGCTGCGGTTTTGAGAATCGCTAAAGCTACTGCTACATTTATGAACGCTAAATATGTTCTGTCTGCCCTTAAACGCGCGCGAAGTTTTTTGTTTCCTGCAGCGGGAGTCTGCCTATTACCGGAATCCATTAAATATATAAATTGCGCTTTGGTCAATAGCAAGTGCGCATTCTACAAAACACGATTTATTCGGGCTAGGTTGCATGTTCCAGCTAGCTTCGAATGAAGGGGTCTAGTATACATAGAATATTACGCCAGTAATAATCTGTTCGTCTCAATCTAGTTAACACTTCACTCACTTTAACGCTCCGGTATCTGATGCTTTCGGGCTGTCGAGAGCGACAACCTGGACGTTCGTATATCTACTCCTCTGTCAAGTAGCTGCGATATAACTGTTCGGTCCCGTCTTCAACTTCACCATGTTTGCGTCATTTCCACAGGTGGTCTTGAGATGCGGCGATATTAGCGGCCTCAGCGCTCGTAACAAATAGCTAAACTTATGCAAAGTGGGAAAATCATGATGACTTTAATTACTGGACTTTTAAAAGGTTTATAGTATTGAGCACTCTGTCGAAAAGAGGTGGGGATTGCAAAAAAATATATATACAATGCGATCATCAATAAAACAGGCAAAAGCATTGGTTTAAAATGACTATGCACATTTTTTTCAAATACTATACTTTTTGATGATGTGCTGTACTTGAGTGTTTCCCTTTTTGTGCTGCTTGATACTTCCACAATACAGTAGACAATATTTATATGTTTATATTTATTCAGTTACTTTCTATTCAGATCAAGTCCCAGCTATAATTGTGAAATATAAAACTTGTAATTGTTGAGTCAGTATACTATTATACAATGTAAAATAGGTTATTGGTCATGGTGCAGTGCTTATACTGAAAGAAAATGATCTGAATACTTGCTGAACAAACAGACACATGAAGTTTAGTTGATATAATAATATTGTATATCATACAATATATAATTATACAATTTCCTCCGGGATTGATTAACTATTTCTGATTCTGATTGCAATTGTGAGATGATGCAGGATCTCAAAAATGAGAATTATTAAGTCAAATACAAACTCCAGTTTGTTGAAAATGTCTACTTACATGTTTCAGGGTAGTTTACATTCAGTGCAGCTCCATGAAATGTAATCATGGATAGCTTTCAATGTACAGTAGTGTCCAAAATGATAGTCCAGTGTGACTAACCAGATTAATTCAGGTTTTTAGTATATTTTTTTATTTCTACATGGCAAACAATTTACCAGTAGGTGCAGTAGATTCTCAGAAAACCAACAAGACCCGGCATTCATGATATGCTCGCTCTTGAGGCTGTGCAATTGGGCAATTAGTTGAAAAAAAAATAGTTCAAAAAATAGTGTCTGCTGTTGACTTTACAAACTCAAAACTATTGTGTACAAACTTTTTTGCTTCTAGGATTTAGCAATCCTGTGAATCACTAAACTAATATTTAGCTGTATAAC
>CAAKHG010016193.1:0-12203 GCA_901007715.1 Dactylopterus volitans | reverse complement strand
CCATAACATTAATTTTGTTGGTTTGGAACCAAGATTTTGCTCGTTTACTAGTGTGTTTGGGGTCATTGTCTTATTGAAACACCAATTTCAAGGGCATGTCCTCTTCAGCATAAGGCAACATGACCTCTTCAAGTATCTTGACATATCCAAACTGATCCATGATCCCTGGTATGCGATAAACAGGCCCAACACCATCGTAGGAGGATCATGGCCATATGATGAAGCTTGCACCACCATGCTTCACCGTCTTCACTGTGTACTGCTGCTTGAATTCAGAGTTTGGGGGTTGTCTCACAAACTGTCTGCGGACCTTGGACCCCAAAAGAACAGTTTTACTCTGGATATCATTTTAGCTGACCAGCCTATAATTTTTTGCACTTCTTTATAAATTTTCCCCTCTCCAATCAACTTTTTAATCAAAGTACGCTGTTCTTCTGAACAATGTCTTGTTCAGAAGACAAACGCCCCATTTTCCTCTGGCTTTCAAAGAGAAATGCATGTTTAACAAGTGCTGGCTTCATCCTTAAATAGGGGCCACCGGATTCACACCTCTTTTTTCACAAAATTGATGACCTCACTGATTAAATGCTCCACTGCTATTTTTTTGAACACACCCCTTTCAACTAATTGCCCAATTGCACAGCCTTAAGAGCGAGCATATCATGAATGCTGGGTCTTGTTGGTTTTCTGAGAATCTACTGCACCTACTGGTAAATTGTTTGCCATGTAGCAATAAAAAATATACTAATAACAGTGATTAATCACGTTAGTCACATTGGACTGCTGTTACTTTGAACACTACTGTAGCTAGCTATATTCGTTACCGCTTGCCTGCCAATTGGGTGTTTTATGACTTTCATAACGAAATGCATGAAATAGTGATGCATATGAGAAAGCCTGATGGATTTATGGGGGGATGGAGGGTTTAGTCAACAAAACAAGCTTATGCATAATCTATTTTTTATTCATTCACTTTTTATAATCTCACTGGAACAATCAAATTACCTTGGCTATCATTAAAAAAAAATCATTTTAATTGGATTGGTCACTACTTTCATCAGGACAAATCTTTTTCAAAAGATTTTGCACAAAAGAACTACGAGGGCTATAGATTTTTTTTTTTTATAGCATTACACAAATCAGGGCCCATAAAGAGGCAAAAAAAAGTCTTGCCATATGCTGTCTAATTCTTAAGTGGAGTTGAGCTGTGAGGGTTATAATTTTGCCTTTCTAATTATTTGTAGCGTAGCTGTGTCATGGGATGTCATTTTCACATCCTCAGAAATGGCCCCTTATTACAGACTTGTCATAGCAGGAAGCGTACGGGTGTAAGTAACAACACAAACGGGCTCACTTCGATGCAGCACATCCATTGTTATTGTCATACACTCCTCTTTTACTTTGACGAGTCAAATGATCTGCCATGATTTGGGCCTGTTGGCCTGGACCACACAGGGTTTCACTTTCTCATCTTCTCCATTTTTGTAGTTGACGTACTTTTGAAGGCAGTGGGAGACACACCGATAATGAAGACAAAGAAATGGGCTGTGGACAGGGGGAGGACGGTACAGTCACTTGCTCAGTTCATCTCTCGTTTCCTCAAGTTTGATGCCAATGAACAACTGGTAAGTGATGAGTTTGTCTGATGGGCTTTTCATCCCCAAATCAAAAGCTTGGGGAGCAATTTCGGCCTTTATTCAGTCATTAATTGTAGCTGTATTTCTTGTTTTTCCATTTCAGTTCATCTATGTTAACCAGTCGTTTTCTCCATCACCGGATCAAGAAGTGGGAATCCTGTTTGATGTAAGCAACTATAAGCACCAGTTTTCACGCAGATAATCAATAGAGCGATACCAGTCCCGCGCCAGCTTAGAAGTAGCTTATGTGCTTTATCGCGTTTTATATGTAATTATGTTAGATTCGTCTTTCCATTTGTTAGAGGTTCTTTTTTGTCTTAAAATGTGTATTACTTAGCAGATGGTAGAAATATGACATTGTGTATCATATATGCACACCTTTATGTTCTGGCAAATAAAGTTGGGCTATTTGAAGCTTCAGTGAGGAAGACATATTTGGGACATTTCACTGACTGCAGTTTAACTACAACCCTTATCCAACCCTTTAAAGAAAAATTAAATTAACAGCTAGTGTAGCACAGCCCATGCGAGTGGGTGCTTCATTCGGAGCTCTGACCAGCAGGGGGGGCCGTTAGGCTGAGGTGCCGTGTGACACACGCCAAAATCCCAGGCTACTGATTAATGTCTTGAAAAGAGACACCAAAGTCCAGAACTCGGTGGACTGTTGAACATTCAATAGCTCTCACGACTTGAATTCTGACCATCTAACATAGATGTTTTCTCACTCCCTCCCCCTCTCCCTGTCTCTCTGTCTTTCAGTGTTTTGGCAGTGATGGCAAACTGGTTCTACATTATTGTAAATCTCAAGCTTGGGGTTAAACTCCAATTTTGAATCCTTCCTTGCTAAAATTCAACTTTACAGCTTGCATGCAATATTTGTTTTATCCTCCTTGTACATGTTGTAAATAAACTATTGTGGTAATACAAAGCTTTTTTTTTTTTTGCATGTGTCTTCTTTCATATTTGCCGCACACACACACACTGGCTCACTCGCACGCGCGCGCATAAACACACACAAAATACTTATCGGGCACCGGATTTGGCTTTGCACAGAACTAGTGCTGATTTAGGAGGGGGAAGGAAGTGCCTATTCTCTCATACGGATAAGTCGGCGCACAGATTCATTCACCCTGTTTTAATTAAACAAGTAGAAGGCAAAGTTGTGATGAAGTGGAACTTAAAGTGGTGGTGGTGGAGAAGGGTTGAGAAGAAACCACCACTGAAAAAGAATAGATGGTGGGAAGAGAGGGGGAACTGCAGTAACAGATGGACTTAGAGGGATTACATGATTCAGGATGGGTTTGTGACATAAATTCCCAAGAAAGACAGAAAAGGGAGTAGAGGCGTGGAAAGAGACGCTCAGTCGCTCTATCAGACTTTCATCTACATCCGCCCATTGGTCGAGAGGATTAGACGGGCAGTGTAGATGGAGAGGTAAGGGTCACTGATGCTCGTCCTGGAGGAGGATCGATGGTGGCAAATACAGAAAAATGAAGAGGCTGGTGACCCTGACAACCGGTTCAAGATGGAGAAACTAAATTCAAGTTCTTAAGGGTCTTTTGATGAGGGACTCTTGAATGAGGCAGAGATGACCGAGGACTGTAGCTTTAGAGGACTCCATGAAATGACAGCCGGAAATTGTTATATTGTTATAGTTACTTCAAATTTAACATTAAGTACCACAAAGGACAAGAAAAGGTCTTTGGTAGGTAGTTGACATTGATTTTTATTTTTTATTTTTTTTTAATCAACTAAACTACATATCACTTAATGCTTGATGGTTCGGATGGACTGGATGCGTTTGCAGCTTTTTGACGATATGTTTATGTGACTTCAAGTTAAATGAAGCATACGGTTTTAAATCAGCATCTTAAAGACTGAAAAATCTGTGAGTTAATTTGAAAATCCAAAACCTAACAGTTCAATGTGAGTTCCGTTTGTGTGGAAAGATGAATTTGCAGTTTCCTCCTAAGGTTTAGAAAAGAAAACATGCTTGATAATAATTCTCATAAAATATGGGGTGGATTAGGCTGCACACAACTCACTAAGATACTGCTGCCAACTTTTGTTGGCGATAAAAATACTACGCAAGTGTAATATTTTAACTGCAATTAAACTGGACAAAAGTCACTGAATGAAATTGATGCAAATGCCCCCACTGATTTACGGTATATGTCATGATGCTGGCTGCAGACATCTACGGTTTCTTTATCCTTTGGACATTTCTGCACAGATTATGCATTTTGTTTGCTAGATACAGTAAAACTCACTGCAAAGATTCCATATTGCATTTTGCCATGCTTGTTTATTTCTCAGGATCTCAGCATTTGATTTATATCAATTTTAGCAGTTGCTAGTCATATCGCTGTGCTGGTGATTTTATTATTAGAGCAAGAGAAACGATCCCGAGTGGCTTTGGACAATTGTTCATGCCGAATTCAACTGGTTTAACTGGTGTCGTGTTGTGTTTCAGGGGCTGTGGGCTGACAGGGACATATCACATGAGACGGAGCCAGCAGAGATGGTCAGAGTGCATTTCACACTAAAACACACCTAACACTAACAGATTAGAGATTAACAGGGATTACTAACAAAATTTTCATTTAGATCTCTGGCTTATCCATAATTTCATCAAAGAAGTAATCTCTAGTTTTGCGCTCCTTTATCTTTCGTCCTTTTGGTCCAGCAGCCGGCATTTATAATGAGCGACAGTCCAACGTGTCTTAATCAGGAAGCAGAAAGATATTAGCCTGCGGTGCACATGAGTCCTTCTTATAAAAGCTGCTAGGCAACTGGAAGTTGTGACCTCAGCCAATGTGATGACAAAACAGCGTTAGTCATCGCCCCATGGACACCTCTGCTGGGGCCTTCGTGGATTCCATTCAAGCGTTCAGTCTGTTTTGATTAACAGAGTGGATTCAGTGTTAATATATCTTTTTTTTTTTTTTTTACGGCCATGACCTTTTTTACCACAGTTATAGTACGCAAGTGTTTTCAGTGACAAGTGCTTGCAAAGGTAGAGCTCTTAGATTTAAGGTTTAAGGTCAAAGGACGTATGGGTTAGGGATCAATAGCAGGATATAAAACTAAAGCTGTCTGCTCAGCATACTGTCACGTCCCTGCATCCCACTGTTCTCTCCTAGTGGAAACCATCGTCCACCTAAATCCCCTTTTGTTCATTTTATTTAGTCCCATCTGTCCTTTCCCACGTGTATCAACTTCTGAGCATCTTATATGCCTCCTCCCCCCCTCTGTCTTCCTCTCTTTTAATCACACCGACTTTATACTTTTGCTTTGTCATCTTCCGTCTGTACTGTTACATCACATTTATTTTTGTTTTCCATTTAAACCTGGCAGCTCATCACCCCTTAAAACCACCCCAAAGCATCTGTTCCACCCTCTTGGCTCCATCTGATACTGTGCTCATACCGGCTATCCCCTTTATCTTATTTCCACGTGCAGTTATTATTTCCCCCCCCTGTCCTCTCTTTACCTCACTTCCTCCCTTTCTCTCTAACCTCCCTCCCCTGTCCCTTCTTTCATTCGTGCGGCCATGCTGGAGCACATGTCGCGCCGCTCCCGCTCCCTGCTCTCCCTGACCTTGACCACTCTGGCTCTGGCCCTGTCCATCCTGGCTCTTTGCACCTCGTACTGGTGCGAGGGCACTCACAAGGTGGTCAAGCCTCTCTGCCTGTCGCCTGTCAAAATGAAGAACTGTGGTCAGAACAACAGCGAGCCCTACACCACAGGTACTGAGATGCCGCACGCTCTCCCACCTCCCCACGTCAACGTGCTCTGTGCTGCTGTCCTGTGCCTCCTCATGCGTTATTGTGCTTGACGTGTATTTGTCCGCGAGTTTCCGCGAAAACATACTCGTTTAGGTACTCATTTCAGTTTTAAAAAGGTCATGTCCGAATCGAAGAATGAGCAAGGTGTCTGGTCAAAACACTCGTATACGGATATGAACGCCCACCGATCACTTTGTCGGGTAACACCTGTTCAAATGCTCGTTAATGTAAATATTTCACCAGCCAATCATGTGTCAGCAACTCAATGCATTCAGGCATGTAGACATGGTCATGACGAGCTGTTGAAGCTCTAACCGAGCATCAGAATGGGGGGAAAAAAAATGTGATTTGTGCCTTTGAAAGTGACTTTGATTATTGGTGGACAACGACCTCTAGGCTTTGCAGAGAATGGTCTTAAAAAGAGTAAATATCCAGTGGGTGGAGGTTCTTTGCCTTGTTGATGCCAGAGGTCAGAGGAGAATGGCCAGGTGGGTTTGAGCTGATAGAAAGACAACAGCTACCCAGTTAACCACTTGTTTCAACCAAGGTATGCAGGAGAGCATCTCTGATCGCACAACCCTGAAGCAGATACACTACAGCAGCAGAAGACCACACCAGGTGTGACTCCTGCTAGCTAGGAACAGGAAACAGCTCGCAGAGGCTCACCAAAATTGGACAATAGAAGATTTAAAAACATTGCCTGGTCCAATGCGTCGTGATTTCTGCTGCCACAACCGGACGGTCAGAGTTTGTTGTAAACAATATGAAAGCAAGGCTCCATCCTGGCTTGCCTGAACAGGTCAGGCTGCTGCTGGTGGTGCAATGGCATAGCACTCTTCAGGCTTTTCACCAGCTGAGCAAAGTTAAAAAAACGCAGCCTACCTGAGCATTGTTGCTGACCCTTTGTAACCACAGTGCACCCGTCGTCTGATGGCTACTTCCATCGGGATCACACACGATGTGATAGAGCTCAAGTAATCTCAAACTGTTTTTTGTTTTGTTTTGTTTTTTTGAGTTCACTGCACTCAGCAGGCCTCCATAGTCACCAGATCTCAGTCCAATATAACCTTTGGGATGTGGTGGCACAGGAGATTCACATCATGGATGTGCAGCCGACAAATCTGCGAAAACTGTGTGATGCTATCATGTCAATATGGACCGGAATCTCTGAGGGAAATTTCCAGCGCCCTGTGGGATCTGTCTCTCATCTTTTGAAGGCAAAACTAGGTCCACCTAGGTTCTAACAAGGTGAACCTAGTAAAGTGATCAGTGAGTGTAGATTAGTGCTTCTCTATGTGGGTTATTCTGCTTTAGTTTCAGGGGCTAACCTCTATGACCATAAAGTTTAAAATGTAAAACCATAACAGACAGACTGAATGTATCAAAATGAAATTGCCCATACGAATAGCAACATTTCAGAACATCTAGCTTTAAGATGGCCAACAGCCCTGTCAGTTTACCTTCTGGTCAGATGGGATCAAGTGCGACATTGAGCAAATTAAGTAAAGCAAACTACAGTGAAGCTATAAATCTGATCGGTGGAATTATAGTTGCCTGGTGACAAGTCCTACTGTTTGTTGCAGCATTTTAAGGGGCACGAAACAACAGTAATTCACCCTACCTGTTGTAGTTGTGTTAACAGTTGTGTTAAATTCTGCAGCATCGGGCTTGTTGCTTACCAGGTATTGTAGCTTCCGGTAACCTGTTTGCTAATCTACACTGGACTCTTTGCATGATAGTGCATGTTTTAAGATGCCTTCAGAAACACAACATAATTCAATGACAGGTTTCAACCCAGCAAATAGAAAGGGAGGTTTGTAGCATTATTGTGCTCCAGAAATCTCAGCTATATTTAAAGGCCTTCTGCAGTGTCACTTAGTCACAATGACACTTTAGGCTACATGGACAAAGATACACTGACACTGACAAAGACACTGAACCAGAGAAACTGAAGTTGTCACCAGTGCTGCTATTAAAAAAAGTGAATATTGAGTATTCTACAGTACACACAGTGCTGTGCTGTTAAATATGCGTGCATGGCTGGTGGTCATTTTCCCAGAGCTTTCTAATTTTGACTTTACTAGAAACTTGGCCTCGCCTGTTGATCCCTATTACACCAGCATTGAATTTCTTGATCTTTGCACCCTGCCTCTACACTACAACCAATACCTAGAACTAATCTGGCCAGATAAACCTGATAGAGGCTTATTGTCCTTGGTTTTGATGTATTTTAATCTCTTTGTGCCTATACCATACAGAACTTAATGATAGATTAGTTTTAATCTGTAGGGGTGTGAGGGTAGCGTCCAAACGTCCGTGGAGGAGAGATCTTACACGGCCTGCTCTCTGGTCTTTAGTTTCCCGTCAGATATGATTAATCCACACGAGATTAACAGCCTTTACTGCATAAAGGAATCAGCTTGGATCACTATGTGCTTTGTGTACTTGAACAAAAAGATCTACCTTTTGCCATGCAGTGGGGGGATTTAAGTCTCATTCTAAACCTGTCGGACACACACACGTGGGGTGGCAGAGGAATGCGATTTGCAGGTGTTTAGTGCCTCCTATATGAAGCAGTAGCCCTGCTCACACCGATCCAGTTCATATATTTGATCTCCTCCAGCACACCTGAGCTCATCATCACGTTCTGTAGAAGCCTTCTGCTTGTGTACTTGCTTGTGCTTGTGTGGATTCCTCATTCGCGCCGCGCAGAAAGCTGCCTCTGTGTTTGTTTGATGCTCGCATGATTGTTCCGCTATGCTTCCTCCTGCTTTATTGAGAATTATATTTTTTTGAGAATATACGGTAGATTATCTCTCGGTGTGGGTGTAGTTCTAAATAAAAACACGACAATCCTTTAACCAGCATTTTCTGGTTAATGCGTCATCCACCAACTGCTTAAATACACATCACAAGCAGGCACAAAAAAAAAAAGAACCCAGAAAGGCAGTTCCCGGTGTCACCTACGTACTTGTGTTGTCACACAGAGAGTCCCACTCAGAACCCTTTCAACCGGACACTGTCTCCCGCCAGAAGGGAGGAGCTGGCCAAGATCAGGCAGAGGCAGTTGGCCAACGCAGTTCACTACATCTGGGAGACGGGGGAGGACAAGTTTGCTTTTAGATACTTCCACACCGGTTTCTGGGAGAGCTGTGAGAAACACAATGATGGTGAGACCGCAAAACACTAAAGCGTCTGCCCCAGAGTCTCCCATACAGTCACAATGTTAACTTGGCTTATCAATATCCAAAATCTTTCAATTTGAATTGAACTAATATTTTCATTTTCTTCATATCTGTTTTGTTGGCAGGGGAGAAATGCAGAAGCTTTATAGAGTTAACTCCTGGGGAAACACAAGGTGAGCTGTTAATCCGTCTTTCCTGCGCTCCGACATACATATATATATATATATATATATGAAAACTATTGAAACCCCTAAAAAAAACCTGTCTTTTTCTGTTCCTGCTGCAGGTGTGCTCTGGCTGTCCGTCGTTTCCGAGTTCACGTACATCGGGCTGCTGGGGATGGGCTTCTTACTGATGTGGCTGGAGGTTTTGTGCTCCCATAAAGAAATGCACGCATTAAAAATCAATGCCTACGCAGCTATCTGCACTGTGCTGTCAGGTGAGTTCAGGTGCATCCGCCGATGTGACTATTTGGTTATTTTGTGTTGTCAGTCATCCATAGGGTGCATAGTCAGCTGATCTCAATGTACGCAGCTAACGACTGTTATTTATCTATTTCATCAATCGCGTAGGTCTTCTTGGGATGGTGGCCCACATGATGTACACCACTGTATTTCAGATGACAGTCATTGTGGGCCCTAAAGACTGGAGGCCTCAGTCCTGGGACTATGGATGGTCTTTTGCGTAGGTGGCTGCCCTTCATCCTAAACTGATCACACATAAACTACGGTAATATGTCTCTAACTCTTTTTCAAACAATTTCCTTTTCTGCTTCTAGTCTTGCCTGGGTGTCCTTTAGCTGCTGCATGGGGGCTGCTGTGGTCACGCTCAACTCCTACACAAAGACCATCATCGAACTCCGCCGCAGACAGAGGCTGCGCCTGGAAGAAGCAAGGGCCGCCACTCACGCCCCGTCCTACGATGAGGTCGTTCCAGGGGGCGGGCTCTACTCTGTCAGCGGCCTGTTGCAGTGTCCGGACGGCATGATTGATGTGGCGTGGGCCCCGAACGGCAGCGTTGTTGGAGTGGGAAATGGGGATGTGCCAACACTGGTTTTAGTAGGAGGCTGTGGGCCAGAGGGGTGTGAAGACTGTGAGAGAGAGATGGATGAGATGGAGGAGGCCATGGACCGAGTTGATTCACCGTGTTAAGAGGGGAGAAAAAAAAGATTGCCCCAACAACTAAAATTGATGAAAAAGGAAAGACATTTTCGAGATGCTGCTGATGTTTTATATAAGCAAACAGCTGCTTTCATTCTTTTCCTTCTCTTTTGACTTTCAATGCACTGAGGACATGCTTATCAGGCACGAAGACTGATACATGTGATTTTCAACATACAACGTACTGTATGTGTACTGCAAGGCTTCATGATTTCTGGGTATTTCTTAGTGCCTCATGGTAGGAAATTAACGTGTCATTTCATGCAAATGCATAAAAATGTTTATATTATGTATTCTTCAATTCCTCTGATGAACTTGCAATAAGTCAGTTGATGATGGTCATCTTCATAATTCTGTTATTTCACTGGTTGAACTGAATGGATGTTTCGTCTCCTGTTGATACCTTGCAGAATGGCCTGTCCCTTGGAGTAAACATGCAACCCATTCTCATTAATCTGAGTGGGACATTCATTTTTAAACGCCACGTCGTTGCTCACTGTTATTTTAAAATCTTTCGTCACCATGATATCTGATCTGAACGTATTTTGAGGCAACACATGTGCATCGACTGCTGCGACACACACAGTTCCTCTGAAGATGCACAGACAAACCCATAAGATAGACACATAGCGATAGAAAGATTACAGAGATTTTGAAAAGTCTGCTCTCTGATGTTGAACAGAAGATTATGTGTAAATCAGTAATCCCGAGTTGGATGGAAAGACGGAGAAACAGAGTGAGGAGAGATGGAGGCATGTGAGAGGGAGAGGGGTGGAGCGGGTTGTGAGGGTCAGAATGGAAGTTGGAAATAAGCGCTGGCACGAACACCCACAGACATACACACACTTAAATGAGAACACTGGTGTTAGCAGCGGAATGACAATATCACACTTTTAGGGTCATTGACAGTTAAGACATTCAATTCTTCTTTTCTCTAATTGAAAATCATCCTTTCTCAAGCTGAATAGACATACCTTGAATGTCTTTATCTTTTAAAAAAAATATTTAGGATAATCCTGGATTTACTGTCTGGGATAAATACAATCAAAGACCAAAAGCACCATTGACTGTGTAGAGTGTAATTCAAGTTCAATATATATATAGTTGTTTTTTTTTGTTGGTTCTCAATGTTAGATAAAGAAATCAGTTTCGCAGTACGGCTTTATGAGAAAACTTTTAATGTACTGTGCAGTCTTTACATCACAACACATGAGAGCTAAACTTCTAAGAACACAGTTCCAGTTCTGTAGAAAAAAGAAAAAACAGCTTTACTCGGCTAAAAACAGGTCTAATGTTGCGACATAATGCATGTAATTTTAATCATTTAAAAGGTTAACAATCTTCATCTGACATATCTACATATTATACGTAACTTAAGACTTTATTCTCCAGCATTCATACTGCATCATTACAGAAACCAATTACAAATCTGTATCCACCTTTTGGCTGAACAAAATGTTTTAAACCCCTACGCAATTAATGGTCTATCTCAGCCTCTATTTAATATAAATCCATTGTCCCACATTAAAACAATATAACTTGTGAGGGAACTTGCTGAAAGGTTAGTTGTAACCAAGACACTGCAGAAAAGAGTATTTACACAAAGGGAGAGTGCATGCATTACAGAGGGGATGGGTTGGGGTGAGGTGGAGCGGGGGGCGTGTTTGATACTATGGACATGAGGAAAAAACTGGGGCGTAAAAACATGGCAAGAATCTACTAAGACAAAAAAGGGTCTGGTTGACTTTATTGTTTCAATGGTTCATAGTGGATAAGACGCATCGCGTTTTCATTTTCAATCACCCCTTTGATGAACTCTCCTTCGGCCAGCCGCTCTGTAAGGGGGGGGAAAGTTATGACAGTTACAATGGTGAAATAAACCAACTCTGCAAGAGTGAGGACACAGTTGAATAATGAAATCCAGTCTTATCTTCCATGTGGGTGTATGAAACAGTGGTAAAGCTGTGCAGTGGAGTCACCTAAGGTGTCAAGGTTCATAACTGCCATATACACAATGAAGCTTGCATGACACGGGTGATGCTGTAACTGGGTATGCGCCCTCAGATGGATTTGTTGCTCGTATTGTTATGCAGCCAAACAGCTGATTGTAAAAAAAAATAATCTTCACAACAGGATGTAGGGGCAGCTGTTGAGGAAAGGTAGTGAGGGCTTATGCAGATTTTTTTTTTTTTTTATCTCGCGCTGTAATTTAAGTACATAAGACCACAAAGACTTGTCATGCACTGTGGAGGCTCAGAGCATGTGTGGCATTCCTCTTACCATTGTCTTTCTTTTCAAAATATGCCCACAGCTTATTGGCTCTCTTCTCGGGTGTGTTTTCATCCTCTGGTAGCTTGCACTGCTCCTCCTTGGGGATCAGCTTAAATATGGCCTGGGAGGGGGTTGGGGATAAGGTGGGTGATAATGCTCCAT
>CAAKHG010016192.1:0-15075 GCA_901007715.1 Dactylopterus volitans | reverse complement strand
CAGGGGGGGGGGGGGGGGGGGGGAAGGGGGGGGGGCTTGGGGGGGGGGGGGGGGGGGGGGTTTCATGGGAAATGACTTGTGAAGAAGCTCTTTACACGGCAGAAGTTGGGATCCAAAGGGAAACCTGAGGTCATTCTGAAGCGCTCACACGCAATGGGAAGGTTTTCCCCCGCCACCAGCTATTAGATGGTTAAAAAATGTCTATCACTGCTCACGCATGACCGGGTGCTCTTGCGCGCCCAAGTGCGGCTCGGCTTTGGCCGCGGGATTCGGATCACTTTTCTCTCGGGTTATCCTGAGCTCCAGTGTTTTTTGTTTTTTTGCTCCGGTATGTTGTTTCAGGCCGCGTGTCAATCCCATTGTTCTTCTGAGACGCCGCCGCGTTGACCCATTAGCATGACTGACGCGTTAAGAGCACATTCTCTCACAGACGGCTGAGCTCTTCCTTCGGACCCGACGGCGTTTTTTTTTTTTTCGGGAAACGCCTCAAAAGAAGACTCCAAGCGTTTTGCCCACAACTTTGGCTTTAGGCAGCAGCTTTCTCTTCCTTAGGGGCATTACATAATCTTTTGTTTTAACACATAGAGATGTCTATAACCAATGGCATATGTATAACTATTTATGACTAAAGCAGTAAAGGTACTTTGCACTTATTACCTAATGTGTACTCCCTCCTCCATCGCAGCCATCGGCATTTACTGTGGCTTTCACGTGACGTGAAGTGCACAGAGGGTGTCCGCGCTAACGAGCACGCACGCACACACACACACACACTCTAATATGAAAATACCCCCCCACACGTGACAAATTCAAAACCGAGCAAATACAGAAGTTACAGTGGTTTGATGTTCAACGTGAGTCATTATCATGAGTGCAACGTGCATCATCATGATATGAATAATTATCTCCAGGCTGCAACTTAACTGAGCGCTGACAGGACTTGCGGCATCTATGCCCAGGATGCATAAATGCTTTTTCTGGCGGCTTGTGGTAGCCAGTCACCTTGCCATGATCAATATCAGCCCCCCCCCCTTTCATTTGTGCCCCTTCCTGTGAGCAAAGTGTGTCTCTTGGAACGTCCCACGGATTATCATAATAATCGTTGAGGGATGGACCTTTGTCCTTTTGTTTCCAACCTGAGAACCAGCAACGTAAATGGATTGTTATTTTAAGCAGGGGTAAGACGTCCGGATGAGTGCGATATCATTTCATCATCATTTTTGTTAAAATGCCAGCATTGTGTCAAGTGTGCGGGAAGTATTTTAAGCAGCCGTGGAAGCCTGCACTCTGACCGTCCGCCATGTTTCATGTGACTTAAGTGCAGAGAAAGACAGGAAATGAAGCATAGTGACCACCAGGGGCCTTGCACGCGCCAGGTTTTGCAGGTTATACAACTGACCTTGAGACCTTTTATTTCGATTCGGAGTTTCCAAATATTTGACAAAATCTACAGGTGTGACACGCCTGAAGTCCTTCCTGAATGGGACCAACAGCAAACATGCTTATTTCAATTTACACACCCACCATCAAGCAGTACAACCGGAAAAAGCTGCATACAAGGTAAATAGCAATGGAGCGCAATGATTTGAAAATCCGATCCAACCTGAAACCAACTGGATGTAGTCCAAAGACACATTACCATCAAACTAAAAACATATTGCGTTTTGTTTATAGACTGGTCAGCCGTAGCACTGACCACTGCACGTGCATGGAATATAATGCAGAGGACCTGCAATTTTTTTTTATTTCTTGAGAGGTATTGATACATTTCAATGATTTGTTAATGGGGGCTGTAATTTGTGACGTTGTTGAAATGTGCTGGGCTATAAGCTGAGAGGTGTCCCTAATATTCTGACACCCTAAGGCACATGAGTGGGATGACCAGAATAGGACAGGGACACCTTGATAGCAGGGCTGTTGCATGATATTCAAACATGCAGCGGTCGTCATGTTGCGGCTGGCCGGTCTATACGCTTTTGAGTTTGGACGCCTGCGACCAGCTCCGGAAACACTTGGGACGGCCGCGCGTTGATGACCACGTTCCACTACTTTCTCTTTCTCTTCCCAATATGACTCATGTATGTCAACAGTCTGAGGCCTTTGTTGGCCTTCACATAATCTGGAGGCAGCTTAGTAGAAACATTTAAGACAAAGCCTAACTTGCAGAATGCGGCTTGGCAGTCGTTTGATGAATGACTTTTATTTCCCAAGGACTTCTCAGGCCTGAGCTCAAAGTCATTTGCTTGCAAAGATGATGTACCCACATCCCGATACCTGCATCACCGACATTTTTCGAATTCTGTGGAATGTTCAACGTGCATTTCACAACTCTCCCTTGCCGTGACCGACCTGGAGTTGTGCTGCAGGCGCTTAAAAGCATGTCTTTGTTTTGAATTAAAACAACTTGCAAATCTTTGCAGTTTTGATTTGCCTATCACTCAAGCTTCCCAGTGTTTTTGGAAAGAGGGTTGTGGGTACCATAACAAGCTCAAGAGCGTTGGGAACCTGGTGTCATTGCATTATTGATTACAAATACCTCAACGCGCTGAATACTGACTTAATATGACGGAAAAAGCAGCTACGATAAACTTGGGGTGCATTTCACACAAATGCAAATAAAAAAAAACACATTTTAATTCTGCTCAACGTTAACAGAAGAAATGATGCTGTCATTGTTTATTCGGTAGAAATGAAGAGGGAATAAGA
This sequence comes from Dactylopterus volitans, assembly GCA_901007715.1. Taxonomy (NCBI): domain Eukaryota; kingdom Metazoa; phylum Chordata; class Actinopteri; order Syngnathiformes; family Dactylopteridae; genus Dactylopterus; species Dactylopterus volitans. Next base: position 12,369 of record CAAKHG010016192.1, on the reverse strand, counting down.
AAATAAATAACTGTATAAAATGAGAGGGAATAAAAGGGTTTGCATAATTGCTACATTTGTCGAGAAACAACTGACCTACCACGGTAACAGCACGGCGAGCACTCGGTACTTTTGCCTGTGAAGCCACCTTAAAGGAATCTTTGACGACTTTACTTAACTAATTCCATGAAAACTCTCAATACATGTCCTTGAAAAAAAAATGTTTTCTTCAGTAGTCAATCATATTGCACTTCATTGCTCAAATCTGTTTGAAGGAGGTGGAGGCAGAAAGACTGAAGGAATACATTTCCGAACCAGGTGACTGGGGCTTAAGAGCTTCGATCACACTTCCTTCTCACGCTGTACGACGAACTTACGAGCTTTTCTTCTGCTTCCCGTCCTCGTATTTAGTGATGCACCAATAGCTTTGACTATATAACTCGTAAGAGAATACAGTTACTTTTCGAGACTTAACGCCCAGAGTCAAACGCAAATTCCATTTTGTCATTGCAAAATTGTTCATCGCCGGACGAGCGCCGGTTTTACAGTAGAAATTTCCATGTGTGACGGCCGTGATGCAATGAGGAAGCTGATAAACAATAACAGGCTGGGTTGGGTTGTGCATGTGTCCACCTTATAAGATCCTGATATCAGGAACTCGGTCTGAGTTCTGGACGTCAAGATCGACTTTGAATATTCGAGCTTGCGGGACTGCAGTTCGCAACAGCGGTGGGTTAGGAACCCTAACCCCTTGATATGAAGCCTGAATGGCAGTCAAAAAAGAAAAAGAAAAAAGGAGACACAACCTCCTTACTGCTGTGAAACCAGGCCAAAGTGAGAAGATGCCGATTCATTTTAAAATTCTTACAAGCCCTGGTGAAGCTCTCTTGATTCTGCTTGTGTCAAAACTGTGCATTGGTTTTGGGGTTCCTCCGACGCTATTTTGACGTGCCGATGCATCCATACTTTCCTCTACGTTCTCCTCCTGACCTCCATCAGATACACATCCTCCTGACCCCACACTCGCAACAGAATTTGGCGGATTCTACGGGATACTTGGTCCCGCAAGCGTGACAGAACTTGCTCTTCATCACGCCGTTGCCGCCGTCGCACACAACGTCCACGTCATTCCTGAGAAATTGTCATTGTTAGAATAATAATAATAATAACAACAACAAGACTACCAATTAATCTCAGATTTTTTTAAAAGTTTAAATACATATGGATTTTAAGATATTCTTTGATAGAAGTATTTTAACTACAATTTGAATCCATATACACACACTGTTTGGACACATTATATAGTCCCGTCATTCGCTAATCCATGTAAGCAAATTGATGTTCAGGCATTGTGAGTGTAAAAATAGCTTCTTTTTTTCTTTTTTTTTACAGCACATTTTAGCTTACATGTAATAAACGAGCTGTGTTTCTCTTTTCATTTTTTAGCAGTAACTCGGAGCTTGCAGCGGTATGGTTTGACTTTTTGTTGACAGAGATAATTATGCATGCCTCGCAGTTTGAGTCATTAGAATCAAGTCGTAATTTAAGAGGAAAAAAAAAACTGAAAAATGTGATAAGGTTGATGTTAATTGTACTTCCTGCACTTCCTGTACTTCCAACTGCGTAAAAATAAGCATGTGCGGCACTGAATGGGAACAAAAAGACCTGCCAGCTGCATGCAGTACACCCTCACAACACAAGAGGCATCAGTGCGGTACGGTGGTTGTATTCTGAGCTGTTTTTACTGTATATCTTCTCACATGCTTTTAAATACAGGTCCCGAGTCGGCTCACCTGGCTATGTAGGGGTCTCCTTTTTTCTTGTTGAGCCCTGATCCAGGGGGCGCGTTCTTCAGGGAGCCGTAGCCGGAGCTCACCATTCGCGTCTTACTGCCCACACTGACATATTTTTGGAGGGAGAAGAGAGAAAAAAAAAAAAAAAAAACCCGGAGGGGAAAGTATGAGTCAGATGCAAACTACTTGAGAATCCAGCCACTGTTGAACTACTGTACTAATTAGTTACTCCGTGTATTACTCCGTGTATACCCTCCCTAGGGATTAATAAAGTATAATTGAATTAGGGATGGGTTTAATTAATCAATGATTGATAACTGATAAGAATTTTTTTCAATCACGTGGACATATGTTGATCCAACATTCGTATCAACGAGGTCGCGATGTGTCATCGCAAAGAGTTTTACTGCGTGGCGGTAACCAGATGGGCGTGGAGCTGTGTTTAGAGGACAGACAGACAGAACTGCACACTCTGCTGCCGTAGAAATGGAAAGTAAAGGTGAAGCAGCTCAGGTCCACTCAGGGAGGCTGTTTTCAGCTGCTGGACTGACAGGTCAGCAGGCAGCGATGGCGTCTCACCGCAGAGCGTCACTGTGGTATTTGACTTCAAGTTACATTTTTGGGGACAAAAAAAACCCTGCCAGCCCTCAGTAATGTATAGTTTATTTGATACGATGACATTTTGGAGTTGTGTCTAAAGGAGGCTCGATGATTTTTTTAGGATGAGCGCAGCAACGTCTTGTGAATTATTAAAGAGGTCAGGTCAGATCGACAGTCCAAAACTGCTCAACTATTTTCTACCATTGGCATTTTAATGCAAAAAAAAAAAAAAAACAGAGCAACAATTTATCAATAACCAAAAATGGTGAATTTATGACCAATAAAAACAATTTCTTCATATGCATATATCTACTGTATCAAATATGACCTATAATACTTATGAGGCCATAAGTGATTCACAACATTAATAAAAATCTATAACAACAAACTAGTCCAGGGAGGATAAAGCAGCTGGCAGAAAGCAAAAAAAAAAATAAACAGTTTACACAAATACTTAAATATCAATTTTCATGAGGTTAATTGCTGCTGATATCATTACTGAGCTGCAGTCATTTAAAGTCATGCAATCTTGCCTTAAAAAAATGCACATTTCTCAAAGTGGATTCCAGGGAACGCTGGAGGAAACTTGATGGCATATACAGTGAAAAAATAAAAATTGATAGAAGCATCACTTAGCCGTGAATATCTTATACTCAGGTTATGTCCTTTCGGTGGTGTGTGTGGCTATCTGGCAGTATTTATGGCACAAAGTGGGGTGAGAACGTGAGTGTGTACCGACCCTGATGGAGGGCTCGTGACGCCGGTGAGATTGCTCCTCACTGGACCTGCAGAGGGGACCTTACTTGGAGGGATTCCTGGGATGGAGCGAAGCAAATGGCAGGAATGAATGACGGCGTGATACGAGGCAATGCGTGTTAAGATTTTAACAGGCCTAATTTGGCTCAAGCCAAACTTCATTTCATTTGAAAAAAAAAATCTTTCATCCTGTTTAATATACACAAGAGTTGAGGTGTGGAGCGAAAACCCTGTGATGTCAGCACAGCCGCCTCTGACCTGTTGACTGTCCGGAGGCTGATCTCTGCGGCAGCCGGGACGAGGCTGAGGGAGTGGTCGACACCGCAGGGGGGGTGACCTTCTTTACAGAGGCAGGAGGCACGTACTGAAAGCAGAAGCAGGGGCAACGCTATTAAAAATGCAATTGGAACATAACGCAAACTAACGGCGCTTTTCCACTACACGGTACCAGCTCTACTGTACTCGGCTCGCCTTTGGTAGAGGGTACTTTCCTGGGGGTCATTTTCCATTAGGAGATAGTACCACCTCAGTGTAACTGCTCGTAAATCAGTGTTCTGCAGTGTTTTCATATCAACTTTTATTACCTAATAGTACCGAGTCGGTACCATTTTGGAACCCCAGGAGAGCAGCTACTAAAAAAGTTGCACCCGGTACTTTTTTCCTAGTGGAAATCCAAAAAAAGCCAAGCACAGTAGAGTCAGAACCACGTAGTCGAAAAACAACTTAAGAGCTGGAGAGGTCATATAGGGGTGCACTACAACAGTCACTGTACATCAGGATGTATGAAGTACCAAGTCAACCACAGCTCCTTTCAGGCAGATGAATATGTCGGATGATCCGAATAAGTGTCTAACTTTCAGATAAAATTTACCATGGCAATGTAGCAAGGTCTCCCTCTCTACATTTTCACTTTTCACGCAAGCCAACTGCTAATTATCAATATTCAACAAAACGCTCTCTACCTGGCAGCAGAGCAGAAAAAAAGAAGAATCAAAGGAGCAGCAGCACACCCAGCCATTGAGTGCATGAAAAACTTTTTAAAAAATCAAACAAACAAACAGGTGGTACGACCTGTTATTTAATCACATAGACCCAAAAGCTGACCAAAATCTGCTGCAGTCCTCCAAGGCATGAGCTATGACAGCCCACCCTGGGAGAGAGTCCAGTTCCCAGGATATATTTCTGGTTTCAGGACTGTGCAAGGTCTGAACGGGGAGGCTCAGCATAGAAAAGATAAGCACAAACAGCTGTTCCAGGGCTGTCTCGGCAAAGGCTGGAAGACGTGACTGCTTTGCTTTCGGTTCAAGTGGGAAGTCGAGAATCAGAGGGCAAAAGAGAAAAAGCTGCTGTCCAAACGTTGGGAGAAGCAGCAGAGGGTCTCCTGATGGCATTTGAGGTGGGAAGGGCCTGGCCACATGCCAAATGCAGAGTGTTGTGGTCAAAGGTCCAAACACTTGATGGTCCAGCAACACCTGGTGACCTCACCTCCTGGCCGAGACTACTTTATTCAAGAATCAAAGACGCACATCAAACACAACACTGCATGTTTACCATGGAATAGAATGCAGCCCCCTGCAATATTTTGTCACCCTAGTGCACATTATTAGTAAGGCAACCAAACTTTTAGGGACACCTCGCAGTACACCCCAGTACAGTTCCATAGCCTCACAAGTTACAGTCCAAGCAACAGTCATTCAAATATGTTAACACCTCTGTCAAGTAGATGGTAAACGGTAAACATGGACCGATTGTAATGTTTACTCCAACCGATCCCAAATCAAATACTCAGTTAAGTCTCATAGAAAAGTAAAGAAACACCAAAATATCCACGTCGGAGAAGCTAGAATCAAATATGTTTCACTTTATTTGTGAAAATTTGCTCAGACTGATTGACTGACAATCAAATGGGCTGTCGATCAATTTGATAAGATAATCAGTTATCGCGTTGGAAGTGGAGACCCAGATGTCTCACACAGAAATGTCAATTCAAGGTCAGTGTACCAATGAGAGCAGGGAGGAATACTGCCAAAATCTGAGTATCAAGATCCTTGCAGGGAGCATCTTCACCTACTTCATGTAGAGCTCACATAACACCTGCTGCTACACGGGATCAAGCTGAGGATGCTGTTCATGGGACCACGGTGACCCATAGAAACATCCTTAGACTTGACAAAAGAAATGGATAAACCAGCGCATAAAGCAGCCATGTTGGTTTTTGGACCACGTTTGTATATGAAGGTCAAAAGTGGAGGGAAGCGCCCATGTCCTGATTCAGCCTGCTGTGGCAGCGACTGGACAACCATAAGGTATCCATAATGTAAAGCATACTCGACTTTATCGTCCATTCTACTGTAAGCAGGCCCATAATTTACACCCTGAGCATCACCTGTATTGAGAAGCTGAAACCAGCTATTGAGACCACAAAGTCAAAGAAAAGTTTTGCTGAAGTAATAAATCAAGTGAGACTGATCTTTTCATTGGCAAAGTTTCGGCCAAGCTGTTATGTCCAGTTCATTTATGCAGCATATGAACAGACTTTGCACTGATGTCACTCGAAACATCTGTTTCTCCTGACTATTTCATATCAAAATGGCTGCCCAGAGTAGACAATATTTTTAACGACTGCAAGCAAGATTTGTGAAACTATTAAAAAAGGCGACTGTGCAAACCGCCTAAATCTATGGCAAATATAAATAATGTACTCCATCTTGAATATTTGATAACCTCTCAAATTGATACTCAGCCGAGTTTTTCTTTTTGATGAAAAAAATCCAAATAGTTTTCACAGGCTGCCAACTTAATTCCCAAGCCAAAGTGGGCGTCTCAGCGCGGTAACAACAGACGAGGAATTGTTACGGATTTACAAAAAAAAAGCACGCCTTAATTAAAAAGAATTGACAATCGTGTAGAATTGAGAACAGCTTGGCTAAATATTCGGGGCAGGGGGAGTGGCTAATTACAGCCTTGCAAACATTATGACGACGATTTTCAACCAGATTTATGGTGGTAAGAAAAACGGAATGTTATCTGAAGTTAAGAAAAAATAAATTCAAAAATCCAACAAAATCAAAATACTGCGTGTGTGCACATTCTCTCGCTGGTGAAATCTGCGTGTCTCAGTTCATACTTGCGTGCGACTGGGAGGTTTCTTGACATCCTTCGTCCTGCTCTTGTTGGGCATCCGGGCAGCCTGCTCCTGGCAGAACTTAATGTGTCTGTCGGCTGCACTTTCGTTGAACCTCCGCTGACAGTAAGGACACTGGATGTAGTCTGGAGACAAGACGGGTGGTCAGGAAACATACCTGAAATTATGTTAATCTGGTGCATCTGGTAATAAACGAAAATGCTGCTTCTTGTATGCTATGATATCATTAACCGCCCCAAAATAAGCGGTCTGGGAGCCCAAGTGGCCCATCTGAAATAAAGTGAAAACGCCAGCAGCGCCTTCTATCCGAGGCACTCTCAAATCAACCAATTACATGCGCGGCTAAGTCAAAACAGAAAGAAATGGAGCTTCTAGCAACACAAATCTCTCACAATGGCCTTGTTGCTCAATATGACTGCGGAGAGGACAAAAAAACCCTTGCTTCTGTAGCATAACGTGTTGCGTAAAACGGCATATTGTCTTGCTCACCACTTACCACCACCGATGAATCACCAAGACTGTTCATCACATCTCCACTGAAAAGTATGAATTTGTGCATACAAACAGTCCTATTCATTAACTATAGTTATAGAGACTTTCTTAAACTAAACTTTGACCATTACTGCCTCTCAGTCCAGAGGTCCCCTGTTACCTGGGTCATAAGTAGGAGGTGGCGGTGGGGGCAGCGGCCCCCCGTCCTTCATGACCTGAGTGACCGCCTTGGCGGCCCGGATGGTGGCGATGAAGTCCTCATGTTTCTTGCGCCAGTTGGACGGCTTCTTCTGCGGCTCTGCCTGGCACGAGGTGACACAGAGGGGACCCTCCATTACATCGGCTCCGTCTCGACAGCCTCACGTGGTTGCCATGGGTGGCCTCACTACCTCTCTCTGATACCATGACTTTAATTTTTTTTTTTTTTTTTTTTTAAATCATTCAAGGATTCTTGAAGCAACGGTTTGGGTAGACGGCTGTGGACTGATGATTATGGTAAGAGAATCAAATTAACAGATCTTGATCTAACATTTAAAAGATGACAAATCCATGAATCACACAGAGGTGTGTGTCTTCGTAAAATACTTTGGCGTCACAGCAACACAGAGTGACATCATCATCAAAGGCCCGATGTCTTCATGACATTGCACAGTCAGTAATCATGCCCCTGCTCCATATTCCATGGCTGCACCACCGTGGGAAGGCTTTCTTACAATCCCCGTTGTTAGCTTAAAATAAAAAAAATGTAAAATGTTCATGAGTCAACAGGATGCTCAGAAGCCAGCAATGATCTGCAATATGTGTTGCTTTTTAAGCCTGAAAATTTCCATGACTGCACCGATGACCACAGTCTGCCATTTGATTTTTTGTTTGTTTCCATTTAAATCACATTAACATCTGAGAGTCCGGGAATTTTTTCCTTCCATAGAGGCGGCCTGAGTCCAGTCTAAAGCTGATGATTTCTGACAGAGGTAGGCCACGTTTCAAGATGCTTCCGCAGCAATGTGAAGCCCCACTGACATCCAGCGTCCTCTACGAAGGCTACAATCCTCAATATCATTGAGCTTGTTTGTCTGAAAAATGCAGATTACCCTTTTTCTCTTTAATCATTAACTATTCACATTATATCCTTTGTACGGTACAAGAGAATAAAGTGACTGCATTGCACATCTCTAGAAACATTTTTACAATTTAATGGTCACTCTGCAGGTCAAATTTGAAAGGGATTATATAACAACTAGGGACATCGCATGATCATGCCATAAAAAGGAGAGTAATGTTATTGTGGCAATGGGGGGACACTGCAAGTGCGCAGCAGTTAAGTGAAGCCAAGGCAACGTAAAGAACAGCTTTTGTTTTGAGGTAACATCTGTACAACCATCAGGAAGTAGAATTGAGTATAAAAAAAAAAAAAGAAAAGAAAAACAGGCCAACAACCTTCAGAGCCTTAGACACCATGGCAACCTTGAAGAAGATAGTGATCTGAACTAATCTCTGCTGTACTACGGGTCCATGCCAAATTCAAAGGATTTAGTGCAGCCAGAAAATAGACATTAAAGACAAGGTATGGTTGAGCAAAAGACGAAACATTTAAACATCTGAAAACACCAAAGAGTTTGCTTTTTTACACACTAGACACCAATATAGAGGTGAAACTCCTCCAGATTGGTCAAGATTTAAGGTGAAAAGCAAGGAAACGGTGAGTGAAAGTCTCCTGGGCTACAGCAGAGCGAGGGTGGCACTAAAATCACGTGTACAGGGAAAAAAAAAGAAGACATTTTCAAAAAAAAGTCGAATCAACTTACTTTCTCAGTAGTAGATGAACTTTGTGACTGAAATACAATTGAAAGTGGTTTACATATGAAAATTATCTACAGCCTTTTAACTTGTGAATGCATAGCTTAACTCACACTCGTCAAAACATTACTCATTACCGTTGCAAAAAAAACAAAAAAAAATAATCAAAACAAAAACAGAACAAAAAAACATTGCCTCGACGAACGTAATGCGTACATGGCAAAAAAAAAAAAAAATGAAACGAATGTTTCATTTGATATAAGAAATTTAACAAGTTCTGACTGGATATTCAAACATTTAACGGTTTCTTCCGACTCAAAAGTACATTTCACATTTGGTTCTTACCCTTGGTTTGATGGGTTTGAGCACAGGGATGTCTGTGCCCTCAGCTCGCTGTCGGCTGGAGTCGAAAGGTTTTCTCTTTTTGGTTATGGCCTTTTGGCAGATTTTAGCATGCTTTTCCTGCAGAGAGCCAAAACAATACAAAATAACTACACAAAGTAACTGTTCCTTTGCATCCCTGAGAAGTGCTCTGTTTTCAGAGATAAAAGGGGTATATGCCTGCAGATGGATGAATGGATGTGTGTGTGTCTGTGTGTGTGTCTCCTGTCTAATGAACATTTTGCTTTGTTTAGTCTGAGAGAGAAAATGAGGCGCCATTTATGTGATGCATCGAAACACACACACCAACCAAAAAAGAAATAACAGCTGCAGCGTTTAAAAAAAAATTCCACCAATAAAAACAAAACAAAAAAATCTGTGTGATTGAAACACACATCTTAAAATCACATCCATGAGAAACTGATTTCTGCACAGGTGACCTCAGTGTGCAGGATTATATCATTTCATAATTCCAAGTATGAGAAATTTTACCTGCACCTACGTCCATCAACACATAACTCCGCCCACCTACACCACCAACACACTACCTACCAGACTGCAAGGCATTTATTTTCATGTCTTTGTCATTTTTCAACATTGATATGCAGGAAATGCAAACATTCTGGTCACTGGGATAGTGTGCTAATTATGCACACGTCGTTGTCTTAGAACCATGCGGTAACATATTAGTTTCACTAAAACAAGTTCAGGTAAACAAAGGTTTTGTATCTGTTTTGTAGTTTAGGCGCCATGGTGACAAATTCCTTTCCATAGCAACCAGGAAAGTTCCTCTACAATCTACACTCCTTCATATCAGTAACACACTTTGCAACAGTTCCTCAAACAGCGATGATACCTTTAAGCAAACAATCTTACCCGTTTTTATTTTCAAACGGCCTTCAAAACCCTCCCACCTTCCCCACAAAGAGCTCTTCACTAGGGGCCTGCTGGCTATTTGGAGTGCAGCCAATGGCATTACATTATTAGGGGAACAGCTGATAAACAGTCAGCTGATAAGAGCTGCGGGAAACACTGCCAACACGGCCGCCCATATAATGCGTCTTGCAAACAATCACAACACGGCCATCTCGAAATTTTACAAAAAAAAAAAAAAAAAGTTGAGCACATCTAAACATGCCGCTGCCCGGCCAACACGCATGCGCTGTGCCAACTGCGTGACTCAGCTGATACACACTCAGACGTGATAAGGATTTATTTTACCAGAACTTTGGGGAAGAAACATCTTTTACAGGTGGGACACGAAATCAAATCCTCAGCGGGAGGAGCTTCCCCATCTGCAAGTAGAATAAAACAATAACAATAGTTATTTTTATTTTATGATGTGCGCTTTTCAAGCTTTGGCGCAACATGCTTTCCTGATAGAAAGGAATAGAGTAAATACTTAAGAGAAATTAAAAACTGAGAGAGAACCATACATAAGTTCATACACACCGATCAAGCATAACATTATGACCACTGCATGTTTACCATCTAATATAATGCAGCAATGTCGAGTTTTTATTAAACCAGTTTATTATTTAAATTAATGTTCTTGGTAACCCAGTATTACCCTGAAGAGGTGTTCCTAATAGTTTGGTCACCCCACTCACACGCATCAAGGTGACAAAATATTAGGTGGATAACCAAGTGCAGTTCAGTCGTATCTCAAATTACAGTCCCAATAACAATCATTATGATCAAAGTCATGCTTCCCTGCCATACCTTGTACATAAATACATACATACCTAAATGCATACATACTGGGTTATACTAAGAGGTGTCTCTAGTATTTTGCCAACCTAAAGCATGATATTAGGTGCACCTCTCCAAATAATCCAGTTCTGTTTAACAGCATCACACATTACAGTCCCAGTAACGACCACTAAAATATAGCAACACCTCTCTCATATAGATTCAATAAAAAAAATTCAAAACATAAAACCCTTCCTGATGGGATCTTTTATTGCAGGAGTGTTGCATTATATTCTGTGGTAAACATGCAGTGGTACGTAAACTAGTACCACACAAATACAGTGAGCGATTTCAAAAGGCTAAAATGCCACTACTACAAAGCACAAAATGTACATTGAAGGGCGCATACATGTACTAAAACGACGCTACTAGGACAGGCACGGTCGCCGCAATAACACTGGAATAAACCATCATATTTATAGTGCCATGAAAAGAAACCATTGCGCTTAAAGACGGTTAATAATAGAAACGGGACGCGGCCAGTGGTCATGTGGTCCTATATGGTGGAACTCAATGACGTCAGCTAGCGTTAAAGGTTTGGGAAATGAAGACAGCGCCGTTTTCACGGGCGCCCCGGCGTGTGGCCCGCCGCCGCCGCCGTCCAAGCCGCAGTGTCTGTGGCCGTAGCAGGAAACGGTGGCGTTCACCCGGCTGCGACGTCATTCGTGAGCGGTGTGTGCTGACTTAACGTGGGGGGGTCACACCCAGGCACGGTCAGCCAGCAAGCTAGCTTCATCTTTGGCCCGAGCGGTACCTAGCAATACTTGGGCTAGCATCCAAACACAAAAAAAGGGAGGGCGCTGTATTTAAAAATAATAAAAATTAAAAAGAAAATGTGCAACCGAACCCGCAGGGAACCCCCGCGACTGGTGGTGGGGGATAAACACGGTGAGGCTGGCGGCATTGTTTCTACACGAGCGGCTAAAATAAACCGCCATTTCGCTCACCTTCGAAGTCTTCCATCATTAGGTTATCCCTTGTCTGATGCTGGCTGTGCTGCTGCTGCTGCTGCTACAAGCGACTCACCCGCAGCACAGACGCAGCGAGATGGTGCACCGCTCCGCACTTCCGCCTTCGCTGAAAGACACAGGAAACGCCCTCGAATTCTCAACATGACCCGCTTCTGTTTGAGTTTGAAGCGGCACCGCGGGGAGGGATGCGCGGGTTTTCGCGGCACTGACACAGATCCACGACCAGTACGCATAACTTTGATCATCATCTTCGTGTGTTACCTCGACACGATTCCGAACCATTACGGCACACGCGGCCTTGCTCACCCTCTCTACCCGGCCTCTCACGCTACAGCTCTCGCGGCTGTGTTCCCCCCACACCCACAGACTGTCTACATCTTACATATACAGCCTATGCCCCCACCAGGCAAAAAAAAACAACTTTTCCCACTGAGGCGACATTGAACTATCTTGACACAAGTAGCCTTTGGCTGCCAATGGCAACTGGCTTGTTTGCTGCCGCGGCACGTGCCAACATCCGTGCATTTCATTGGCTGTTGCTGTTGCGGCTGGGATTGGGGATTGACGAGAGGGTTGCTGTGAGGAGGGAAGAACCAAAAAAGAAAAAAAAAAAAAAACCCACAAAGAACATGATCTGACATGGGTGACTCAGCACACCCAAGCACACTTTGATTAGGAGGCAGAAGGTTCTCAGGGTGGCGGG